>WEIT01031037.1:1003-14477 GCA_013389985.1 Dryoscopus gambensis
TACTGCATTAAATAAAATTTGAAGTCTCAATCTTTAAATGGCTGCTAATTTTTGCCTTCATCTCAGTGACTCTAAGTTTCTGGAAATTATATGTCTAGACATTGTCTCTGTTCAGAGGCATGATTTCCCTTTCCTGGCTGATACTCTTCATGGAAGACGTTTCAGCCCTTGTGCAGAGGTGTTGCTTCTGACACTGTTCCTGCTCCACTTTCGATGGTGCTGTTGTGGCTTTCAGCAGCTTCTCAACTATTTCCAGTGGCTGAGTTTCTGATACAGAATTACAGCTGGCTGCCACCTCTTCTTTGGGGGAGGTTCTGAAAACGTTCTCTACAAGTTACAAGTCTATCTATAGATACCTTCAACTGAGTGTAATAAGGAGCAGATGTTCATTTGTCTAAGAGATTCTTCTCTTTCATTTATGTGTTGGTCTCTCAAGCCAATATAAAAATTTGAAACCACTGAGTGTGTTTGGATATTCTGGCTACACCTGACAGCAGTTAGAGAGAGTTAGAGCAATATGCAGCAGTGTTTGAGGTAAATGGGAGTTCAAAGAGTGGCTCATGAAACTTTAAATACTGGTGAGGACTTGCAGCAAAAATCTATGGGTCTTTCAACTAGGGAATCAGGTCTTCAGTGTTAGCTAGAGGAGCACGTTAGGAAGAGCATCCTAATACTGTATGGGGATTTTTATTTCCTCTCTGACAATTCCTGGACATACCTTGCATCAATTTCTTTGATTTATTCTGCAGTTTATGACAGGAGAACTCAAGAGCAGAAAAAGTTACCATGGTTTTTTTGAGGAGGTTGGTTTTGTTTGTTTGTTTGCGTGTGTTTGTTTGTTTTTCTTAACATCTCAGAGTATTTGGTATATTCAAAAAGGCGGGGGCCAGCTCTCCCTCCTTTTTCCTGTCCAGACAAGTCCTCTGTGGAGAAAGAAATACGTCTTTGTGCCTTGGAAGCAAACCACATGAAATAGAGGATGTGACAGATGGCCCTTTCTGCTTCTTAGTGCCGTTATTTCTTTTCCACGATTCTTCATATTTTAAAAAGCTGATTTTTAATTTTTTTTTAAGCTGAATGCTTCCTGCTTCCTAACAGTTTCTCAGTTGAAAGCTTGAGCAGTGCTTAANTAATCTTTTCACTGCAGTGAAAAGATGGTATAAATAATTTACCTGTGGCTTCATAACACTTCTGTATCTGAAAATTTTTTCTTTAGGCTTTCTTATTATTTTAGAGGGAACCTCAGAAATTATTCCAGTGTTTTCTGGTTATTTCAAGCTTTTTAATAATTTCCTTCTTCTTTTTACTTGGTCAGTAACCTCGGGTTATTGAGGTTGCAAGTCAGGAAATCTTCCCTATCCAAGACAGCACTAAGAAAAAACTTACTTAAATTTCTAAATAGGTACTAAATTTTTGTGACGTTTTGTGGGGTTTTCTTTGTCCAGAAATAGCTATAATATTTTTATTAAATGATAATATAGGTATATTAAGCTTCTGTATTAAGTACTGTGAAGTATTTGGCCGTGTTAGAAATTATAGAACAAAATAGTTGAGGCTACTGAAGAAATGTCACATTCTTGTGTTGGTTTGTCCAAGAAAAACAATTTGTTGTACAGCAGCAATAATCTGCATTATCAAATCTGTCCCGTTCCTGTCAGGAGCTGGGTGCCCTTCATTTCCTTTTGAAGCCAGAAGGGATTCAACGTGTTGCAGCTCAGGCTGTGCTGAATACTAATGTCTTGATAGCTGGTAGATCATTAGTATTTATTTGTAAAATGGAAGCAAAATTAGTTTTGACCTTTAGAGCTAAGTCAAAAGGTTAATCTATGTCCATTTCCAATTTGGTGCATTAATTGCTCCCTGTCCTAATTGTGCGTAGGACAATATTTTCTGTTTGTTTCAGAGGTAAATCAAACTGTAGGTGATGCTTTGCATTCATAATTTTGTTGTTTGTTTTACTTACAAGTGAAGTCCAAATCACTGAATGTATCTTCATGGATTCTGTTTAAATAAATAGATAAATAAATCAGTATTTCTGATTTTTTTGTCACAAATCAATGCATGCATTCTGGCTAAAGCTAGTTGGACATGATGTTCTTTGTGATACACAGAGGATAAAAATAAGTTTATGCATTTTTTGGTTATTCAGATATTAGTATTCTTGGCAGCTCTGAATAGGGGGCAAAAGACCAGCACGAAATTAATAACTGGTTTTGTTTCTGTCGTAGCTACACTGTACACATCCTGCATTTTGCTGGGTATATTCCTCAACAGCAGTGTACCAATATTCTTTGAGCTCTTTGTGGAGACAGTCTACCCTGTTCCAGAAGGAATAAGCTGTGGAGTTGTCACCTTTCTGAGTAATGTGTTCATGGGAGTGCTTTTGTTTTTCCTCACATTTTACCATACAGGTAAGAAATATAAGCCACTTGGAAAATTTAATTCTCTGTAAGGACACATCTGTGTGAGTAAAAGGAAGGACTTGTACATACAATTTCTGTTAATAACCAAACAGGTTTGAAACCAGGCAAGGGCAGCAAGGAAGGAGACTTTTAATTGTTCTTTTCTATAGGCATGCTTATAAAAATGAAATTACTTAGATGCAAAATAATTCTACTTGAATTTGCTGTAGCCAGGAACGCCAAGGTACACACCATCATCATATTTCATAAAGGCCTGGGGAACGTGACCATTAATAATGTTTGTATCTCTGGGTGTTCAGAACCACAGTAAAGCTCACCCAATCCCATGCTTTTGGGTAGAACTGGGTTGCCCAGGAGGGGCAGAGAAGAAATGCCTCATTTAAGGCCAGCTCCGTTCAGTGGGTCAGAGGTCCCCCTGCAGGGCGGAGAAATCTCCTGACCACTGCTCTAAGACAGAACAGGCATTCCTTTGGGTAGTCCCGTGGCCCAATCCAGCACAACAGTACTTCACTTCATATTTTTGTCAATTTATTCAGACTTTCTCATCTCTCAAGTATTATTTGCTTCCTCCGAACTTGTAATCATAACTTACAACTTGCTGTTTAGTAGACTATAATACATATCATTACTCTAAGCTGTAAAATTAGAACCCAGCTTGTTTTCAAAGGGAAGTGGTCTTTATTAATGGTTTTCAACAATACAGATTTTTTTCTTTGTATTTTGTCATTATGGTAAACATTTGCTTCACAGTGCAGTATTTGTAAAGCATTAGAAAATGTGAGCTTTCATGTATTATTACTTCTTAAGATGTTGTGTTTTATAACTAGGGGGAGAGTGACAAATTTCAGATTGAATTCTGCTAGAAATTATCAAGGTTTCAACCTGGGGCAATTTTTCAGCATGGTTTGTCTTTCTGCCAGGAAATTGCAAGCAGGATGACAACCTTGTTCCAAATTGTGGTCTGTGAACGCAAACGGAGAAAAATTATTTTATTTTTTTAATACTGATGCTGAACTGTATCATTCTAAAATCTGAATGCCATCTGGGCTAGCCTTGGGTGCTGTGAGGGCTAGTCTCTACATTTTAAAGTATGCTTTTGATACTAATTGGTGTGAACTCTGTTCACACATACTATTGTTTCTGACATCTGTACCTGAGCTGGAAAGATGACACAGAATATTCTGAGAATATTTTCAGTGTTTGGCATTACATGATAAATGAGGATGGGGATATGGTGTCTCACTTCTGATGAAAGAATTAAAATAAAGTGGACTCATTCCCCCTTAAATAGGGTATTTGGGACCAGTTTTTGTCTCTCATATTTCTTTCCCTATGAGATATCAGTAAATGCAGGTTAGGATAAACCTGAAATTGGTATACCCATACACTTAAAATATTTCCCCTATTTCTTCAAAAGGAAAAAAAATAAAGTGATTTGTGCTTAGGACGATCCATTCTTTGATAGAAAGTACGAGAGAGCGTGTGGTCACTGGGGGGATCAGTGCCAGGGGTGCTATTGGCTCCTCTGATTAAAAAAATCTGTTAGAAGGAAGATAACAATCTTAATCATTTGCTTTCATTTGATTCAAATACATCCTCTAATGGCATTTAAGACGCTTACAGATAAATCAGAACTCAGTCAAATTCATCCTGTTCCCTTGGTCTTTCCTTTTAGGCCAAATAATCTTTCACTAGTTTTCATTCCAATTTCTCTTTTACTCCTTGTACTGATATTGCAAATGCTGTGAAGGACCCAAACCCTGGAAGCTTTCCAGCGCACTGAAGATTTTGGTTCAGCTAGCAGAGAGGGGATGTAAACCTGCCTAAAGCTCAGGCTCCCTGCTAATGCTGTGCCCCAAAGCTGCAGCCTCTGGATGAAGCTTCCTTTGCCTGTTCTGCAGGGACTTGCAAGGGAAAAACAAAAGGAAACTGACCTTTGGCTTCACACGATTTATGCGTTCCCTGCATCACCAGTGCTGTCACGAGTTCTCGATCAAAAAAGACATGAAGGATTCACAAGTTCAATTTCGTCTTTTAGGATATTTTAGTGAAAGTCTGTTTAATCCAATTAAGCAGGAATGTCAAAAGGAAAATAATAGCAAAGCATTTGCCTGTTGACTTCCATAACAGTTTTCTCCAAGCCTAGGAAAATTTTTAATAACATTACTGCCTAAACAAATCCATAAGGGTTTTTGGTAGATCAGGGAGGGTGTTGTTGAAGGATACTGGTTTTGGAAGATTGATTTTTCAGGCTGACTCTTGTCCTTCACATTGTTTAAAATAAATCATACTTTTTCTTTCAGCAGTATGAATTACAAATTTAAGAAAGTAGCAGTGATGAAACCTTGATTTTGATTAACTCTGACCTTGAGGGAGAGTTTAGATTCTGTAAAATTAAATAAAAAATAATAAGAGTAGTAGTAGTAATAATAATAATAATAATAATAATAATAATAATGGGAAATTAAAAAAATAAGTAAAACACTTTATCCAGTGAAATGAGTGTTTCTTTAGTAAGTTGACACATTTAAAAAAAAAAATTAAAAATTATGTTGTACTTGTTTGAAGAAAACCCTGAATAAAATTGGTAATTATTAGCCAAATATCAGATGATGGGATTTCTTGAATATGGAACACAGGCTTTTAAGAGCAGCATGTTCTGCTGAACAGCTGAAAAGAGGCTTCTGAGAACCTGTTTTTGCAATGACTTTTAAATTGAATTGATCGTATTATGCACAAGTTTCTCCTGAGGAATTGGTTTTCCCTCCTTATACGATGTAGCAGGTTTGATTCAAAATCAACCCCAGCTTCTTCCTATGCTTTTAATTTTAGTTCTCGATCCATAGAAATCAAGGGACTAATGAGCAGAGTCTTCGGAAGTGGTTTATTCTCCATTAGCAGTGATAGATTTTATTTTTTTCCCCGTTCTCTTCATTGGCAGGTTGAAGAAGGAGGATTTACACTAGCTGGAGGCATTGGTTGTAAATATATATAACTTAAGGTGTCCATGGAACAGGCTCACAGGCCACGTTAACCGCTGATCGATCGGGAGCTGTCAGGATTTTGTCAGAACACAGCAATTTCCTTCAAACCTGCCATCAGTCCAAATTTTGGTTGCTTTAAACACAGAACATGTTTGATAACAGGCTGGGTCTCTGTTCTGCTTTACAGAGTTTTCCTGGTTCAACTGGTGCCTGCCAGGGTCGTGTCTGCTCAGCCTGCTCCTCATCCTGTGCTTCCGCGAGTCGTACGACAGACTCTATCTCGACGTCGTCGTCTCCGTGTGATCACGCTGGACTGGTGAGGGCTTGGAAGAGACAGGAAGTCGGCTTTGCAGTCTGCACATCTGCCTGGATTTGCACAGCTGAACAGCAGAAAAACAAAGAAATTTCAAGACTTAATCGTGGCTTTATTTAGAGAGGGTGAGGGACGGGTTGTTCTTACGTTCAAGACCATCTTGATTTGCCATAAATGTGGAACTGGAGTGGTGACGGCGACACCGAAATGCACAAAGAGAATCTCTCTGCTGTCCAGGTCCCTGTGCCAGGGCTGGGGCTCTCTATCGGAGAGGCTGTTGATGTAGCAGTGAGGTGTATGTTGTGTGTGTGTGTGTGCCTGTGTACTGACTCACAGTTATACACACCAGGGTACCAGTAATCTTCGGAGTCTTCTATCAGAATAAAAATAGGGAATAATCTTAACAAAAGGAAAAAAATAAGAAAACAAAAATCTTTTCTTCAAGATCTCTTTAAAATCACTAGTCATTTATACATTGAATGTCCATGAAACAGTTAAGCTAAAATGATTTGGTGCTTGTACACTACATTTACATTCTAATAAAATGAGTTCTGATATAAGACACTGGTACCAGGGTTTTTAGCCATACTAAATATCCCAAATAATCCTTGCAGTGTTATTAGAGGTGTTTGTTATCACCCTGGAGCACAAGTAAACAGTACCTTTAGCTGCCACTGAATCCCCCACCTGCACTCACAGTCATGTCTGAAATGCCACTGTGGTTCCATATCTCCTGAATATGGAGCATGTGTGGTGTACTGGAGTGTCACTCTAGGTAAATGTTTTTGTTCTAAAGGCCACCTCTGTGTCACCTTTCCATCCTCCATGTCCAGTACTGCCTTTTTTACTGTTTGTGCCACTGGATACTGTGGGTGTGGATGTCTGAGTCCTGCTAATTCTCTCCCGATACTCTTAAGGTGTGTGTGGTTTTTAGGATTAGTTTATGATTGAGGGTGCCTAAACAATATTGCTTGTAACCCAAGTCTTGAGAAATCACTGTTTCCTAAAAAAACCCTTTCTAGTTGAGGAGGTGCATTGATGGCGAAATGACAATGAGTTTGACAGTGAGGAGTAACTCATGAGTTCTGGCATAACATGGGAAATTAATGCCAGCTCTTTTTATCAGTACTAATCTGTGGTCGTTCTGGCCCTTACTTGAACATAAATATTAAAGACACTTTGAATAGTTTTTTAACTCAATTTTTAAACCTGCTAATAATTTCTTAATTATATTCTTAGATTTCAGTTCATCATCATTTAAAATATTTCTGTATGTGTGTGTGTGTGTGTGTTCTGTGGTTTGTGTTATGGGTGTGTGGGGGGTGTGCATATTTATATCAATGTATACACAAATAAAACTTATATATATAAGAGAGACATATATATATATAAGTTGTGCAAGGGTATGTGTTTCCCTAGGTTTACTCCAAGTGGTCCTGTCTGGGAAGGTGATGTTTGTCACCAAGCCGGTCACTGCCGTGAGTGGGAGCGCGTCGTGTGCTGCCTGCGACAGGGGTTCATTTCAGGGGTGAATGATCTCCTGTTGTATGGCAGGGGCTGGGTGCATGTGTTGGAGGAGGCTGCTGTGCAGGGCTCTGCATCCCTAGAAGTTGAATCAAGCACCCTCTGCTCCTGTGCGGGGCTCTTCTTTGCCCCTGGGGTGACACCAACACGGTAAGCTCACTCAAATAAACCCAGAACTACCTTTCAGACACAGATCTGTTCCTTCTGCCTGCTCTCCTTTTGCAGAGAGAATACACCTCTACGATTTAACTCAGGAGTGCATCTGTGCAGTAAAATAAAACAAGCTGTTCCCTGGTTTTATTTTTTTAGAGCAATTGATGTACTTACTGTAGTAACTGAAAATGGATTTAGCTCATTGCCTATATCAGCTCTAAATGATCTTTCCTGTCTTGAAGCAGGCTCTTTGTGGCAGTGGAGCTGACCTGCATAGGGATAACTAAATCAGTCTAAGCAGCACGTTCGGATCCGCTGGCATCATCCTCTTACTTTTCAGATGAGTAGTGTTAACTGTCCAGTTTCTTCTTACTATGTTTTAGTGCCTGGAATAGTTTCAGTATCCAGTAGCTGCTGCTACCTATTGTCTTCTGAAACCAAGGATCGCTTGCCAAGAGTCTGATTGGAGTTGCATTGTCATGGCAGAACTGCAGGCTCAGATGGCTCTTCAGAGCTCTGTTTCTGCAATTTACTGTAGCTATATAAAGATTAAAATTGCTCAGCTCAGGCACTGTCCTGAGTGACAGAGATTTCTAGTCCTTTCAGTGTCCTGACTATTTTAAGATGGAGAAGCATTTTACACAGTACGCAGACTATAACCTATTCTGCCTCTGTTCCAGAAGGCATCAAACAGTTCGAAATATTTGTCAGTGCTTCCAGCTGCAAGCTCTCTGTAGTCAGAGGAGAAGAGTGAATCTCTTGTTTTAAACCCTGTTGATAGTTTTTCTGAGTCAGTGTGAATGGCTCACTGTGATTCTGATGCTTTGGTAGCTGTTTCTCTGTGTCGTGGGTTGACTGGTGGTGGACACCATGTGCCCACCAAAGCTGCTCTGTCATTGCCCTCTTCAGCTGGGCAGGGGAGAGAAAATATAATGGAAAGCTCATGAGCTGAGGTAAGAACAGGGAGAGATCACTCACCATCATGGGCAAAACAGACTTAGCTAGGGGAAATTAGTTTAATTTACTAGCAATCATTATCATGATAGGATAATGAGAAATAAAACCTGATCTTGAAAACACCTTCTCCCCCATCCCTCCCTTCTTTCTGGGCTTAACTTTACTTGTGGTTTTCTCTCCCTCCTCCCCTCAGCAGCACAGTGAGACAGGGAATGGGGCTGTGGTCACACCATCACACATCTCATCCCCTGAGGACTCCTAACATTCTTCCCCTGCTCCGGCATGGGGTCCGTCCCAGGGGAGACAATCCTCCACAAATTTCTCCAGTGTGGCTGCAGACCTTCAGGAACAATCCTGCCAGCAAACTTGCTCCAGCCTGGGCTTCTCTCTCTATTGTGCCACAGGTCCTGCCAAGAATCTGCTCCAGCAGGTTTCCCACAGGCCCACAGCCTCCTCTGGGCATCCAGCTGTGCAGCATGGGGTTCTCCACAGACTGCAGGTGGATCTCTGCTCCCCTGGGGCTGCAGGGATGCAGCTCCTGCCCCCACCTTCTTCACTGACCTGGGTACCTGGAGAGCTACTCCTCTCTCTGGCTGCAGTTGCTGCTGTGCAGTAACTTTCTTTCCCTTCTTAATCTGTTATCCCAAAGGCGTTATCACCATGGCTGATGGGTTCAGCCTTGGCCAGGACCAGGCCCATTTGGAGCCTGGCTGGTGTTGGCTCTGTCACTCATGGGGAAGCTTCCAGCTGCTTCTCATGGAATCACCCCTGCAGCCCCCCCTGCCAAAGCCTTGCCATGCAGAGTGCATGCCCTGTGTCTGTGTGGCGCTGCAGTGTGGCCTGAATTACAGCCATCAGTGCCTCTGCACCAAAGCAGGGATGTCCTCCAGGGCTGGGCAGCCCAGCTGGGCCCTGCTGGAAGCCTGTGCTGGGTTCCGCAGGCATGGCTCTGCAGTCAGGGCTCAACCCAAGTTCCCGGCAAGTCTGATGGAAATCTGCCCATGTGAAAGTCAAAAGATTGTTCCCACATTGCTTGAAGTTGTGCAGGACACGGCTGCATCCCACACACACAGTGTTCAGGCTTTAGGATTTTATTAGATTAGCAAGTCTGGCTCAGGATGGAGGTGAGGATTGTAAATGTACTTGCTGAGATCTACAAAAAATATTTATCCCCATCTGTGCCTCCACAGCAGCATCCTTCTGTGGAAGTGTAGTCCATTTCCTGTCAGTAACGCAACTCAACCCATAGAAATATTTTTTGGGTACGCATTATCACTTGGTCCACCCTTGCTTGGATTTAGCAAGGGTCCAAGCTGCCAGGATACCTGCACTTCATTGGAAGTTTGAGTTTGAAGCGCAGGGAGAGCCCTTAGCAGTGCTGGTGCAATTAGCAGTAGTGCAGAATAGGCTCAAAACAGTTAATGTTTTTGTTAATAATGAGAGGAAGTTCGAAGTCTCTCTGACTTGAACCAGTCACAGCATTGGCTGCTGCATGGCCTGTGACTTGCCAGCAGAGGAAGGCACCCTGAGAAACCCCGGAATTTCCTTCTCTTTGTGACCTGTAAGGTCATGGCCCTGAAGAACGTCTTCCCCAGCAGCGCCAAGCCCCTTCACACAGGTAATTGTGCTGTGGTTTGTATTGGGAATGCTGGGAAGGATGCTCCATAGTGACTGCTCTCTCCTAATGGTTCATTTTAAGCATGGGCTGCTCCTCAGCTTTCTCTTTGGCTCAGTGACACCCTCGGTCCAGCTTCCAGTGCTGCTGGCTCTCCTTCTCCCAAGCTGTGGAGCTGTGCAAGCTCCCATGCTGCTCATGGGGACGCTCAGGATTAGAAAATGCGAGCTCCACTTACAGCACAGGTTCCTGTCTCTGGTCCGTGCTGTTACCCATTAACTTCCTCTGGAATCCTTTGCCCTCCCCTGGGGCTGCCTGCTCCCCTGAGCTGGGGGTGTGGACAAGAGCTTCCTTGCTTCCACAGCAATTTTACAGGGATGGGTTGGCTGACCATGTACTTAATATACGTAAGAACAGGGATTTTTTAGAAAATCATGCCAGCTGGAACAAAGTGCAGACCCAACGGATTCTGCACATATTGTGAACAGATAATCTGTTACAAGCAGACTGTAATTTACCTGGAACTTACAATTTTAGCTCTCACATCTAGAGAAGCCTAGCAGATAGACACCATGTATGTGTTAGGTATTCAGGCTCACAGCATCAGTTATTCCCAACCATCTGACAGAGCTTAAAGAAGTGGCAGTGGGACGACTTGAACCTCAGAGTGGGTTGGAAAACCCCAGACTCTGTCCGTGTTTGTAGTGCTAAGTTGGGGAGAGCAACAGATTGGATTGAGTAAGGGGAAGCGCCCAGTTCCAGGGGGCATTTCAGCGCCAAAATATTGCATTGGATTGATCAAATCCATATGAAATTTGAATTTTTGTGGTGACAGGGATGTTAATGCTGGGCTTGTTCTACAGTAAACCAAGCAAGTGACTGTGTGGCCTTGCTCTGCAACATAAACAAGCTGCATTGATTGATGTGCATGTATTGGCTGTTACAAGAAAGGGAAATGTGATTTAATTGTCAGGAGTGACTGAAATATGAATGGGAATTATATAGTTTGCACAGTGGATATAAATGCTCTGTAATGGTGTGACAGCAGGGCTCTAATTGATCATTTCTTCTGTTGGGTCACTTGCAAATTAGTAAGTATCTTTGACAAAGGCATTTTTATGTTTCATTAGTTTTGAGGAGGTTCCTTTATACTAAGTATGGACCATTGTAATAACTTGGCAAAACAACTGCTACATTGGTGTGGAAACCACCAGTCCTGGGTACTGAGTTGGTATTGGATGTTGATGCTGCCATTCTCGGCATTCTTGGGGTTGTTAAAGCGCCACATGGGAAGAGCAGGGATGTGGGGTGTGCAAGGGGGTCACTGTGCCTGTGGATGCATGGTTGTGCGAGGGCAGATGCCAACGCTGCCAAAACACACGAGAACTTTGTCACCTTCTGCGGGTCCCAGCATTCCAGCTGTGGCGGGAGAAGAGGGAAATGCTGCCATTCCAACAGAGACAGCCAGGTAGCCTCCAGGCTCACTGCTTCACGTGAGGGGATCATACCCATGAACACAGACTCCATGCGCTTCCCTGCAGCCGTTGCTGCTGCGTGGTGGGTTGTGGGTGGCACAGGAATATCTGCCTTGCTTCCTCCAGGAATGTCACTTCAGCTGGCAGAGAATTGCCCCAGTGCAGGCACAGCCCCAGTGAAGTCAGAAGAAGATGTCAATCTGCTTACAATTTTTGCAGTTTGTGTTTCAAGACAGATGAAACTAATAAATAGAGGAAGAAATGTAACTGTCCCAAGTTTTGACAAGCAAAAGCAAATATTTGCACAGATGTGCTGGCTTCCGCCAATTACTTGGGATTGTTTTTGGATCAATCCATGCCCCCCACAGCCCCAGCACTGTTTCTTCACTGCTCAGCCCCAGCAGCACCGTGGGAAGCTTCAAGCCCAGGCAGAGGGCAGGGACTGCAGCACAGAGGGAGAAGGGAAGCACTGAGCCAGGATGCCTGGGAGGGGGGAGGTTGGGCACCTGGGTTATTTGCACTGGAGGGATGTCTACTTCAGCCCAGTTGTCTCAGAGCCTCATTTTTTCCTTCCTCAAGGATGAGTTTCTGGCCTTCATTTTCTGTTTGTGACGGGATTTGTGCCGCAGGGACAGGGACAGCTACAGCAGAGGCACACAACGTGGAGGTCCTGGTTTTCCAAGGCACAGCAGGGGAGGCAGGTGGGACTTGCTCTCTGCAATAACAGCTTTTCCCTGCATGGTCTCTCTTCCCACTGGCTTCCTCCATGTGATTTATCCGCTTGTTACATCTGGACAGACTCACTGCACTCACTTTGTATTGCTACATGAAGAAAATACCACCAGCAGAACCTTTTTTCTTTATGGGAAGCTTTTCCCTTCAGGCTGAGGCCACTTCTCCAACCTTAGTCCACGTGTTTGTCAAAGCCACAACAACCCCAAGCCCATGTTTTCCTTCACACAGGGGATGTGCAGGTTTGTGTGGGACAATCCGGGGGCTTGGGGAATGGCTGCTTGGGACTTGGGGTGCCTTGCTGTCCCCACCTGTGCCAGGGGAGGGGGATGCTCCACGTCCCTCCGCAGCAGGGACACCCTGAATGTGCAATATAAGCCAGAGCTGGGTTCCCTGCTCCCTACCTGCACACAGCTCTCCCGAGTGCCCTAACCTTTCTGCTGTCTCCTGGGCTGAGCCAGCCCAGCAGAGCCGCAGGGTGTCCCCATGGGCAGCCTGCCATCAGCTCCTGCTCCCCGGGGACAATGATGCATTTTCCAGACATATTTCTTTTCTCTGCCTATGATATTTGGTAGATTAAAATCTCTTTTTCCCCTACCACGCTTAATGTCTTCCGCTGTGCATTTTAGAAAGAAGTACTTGATAAGGTCTTAAACAGCTTTTAATTATGGGACACACCTAACAGTTGGGGTTTTTTGAACTGCATGAACATATAGAGAAGGAAGAGGGTTTTACATGTTGGAGAGCATCTTTGAAACTATCCTTGACTTGTAAGACTGTTCAGTTTTACTGGAGTTTGTATGCGTTTTACTTTTGTAATTTTTTAAGTGATTTGATAGAATTTTATTTTAGGGCAGATTCTACATTTTGTATGCGATATTCTGATGTGGTGTATTTTTATTTTTGAGAAAATAATGTTGAAACTACTATATACTTGTCAATGTAACATATCCACTGTGTAATTTCTATTTAAAACTGGACTCTGGCCATGAAGTGCGTGTTATTTTACGTACTGGTTGTTGCACATTAAAGAGGTTACTCAGTTTGCTGCCATCACTGTTCATCACTTCCAAGAAAGCATAAGGGAATAGTTTATTTCTGCCATAATTCTGCCAAACCCCACTGCAGATACTGCTACGAAATAGGCATTGTTTAGTCTAAATGAATGTAGCCTCATCCAACCTTCCAACCCAGCCAATGGAAAGATTTCCATGGCTTTTAATGAGGTTTTGGGGTGGGAGTCTGGCACTGCTGGTGCACCAAGGGGAGCAGGGGCTGTGTGTTGCGGTGCGGTTCTG
>WEIT01031038.1:6398-70160 GCA_013389985.1 Dryoscopus gambensis
CAGTGCCTGAGGCGGCCGCGACCGGCCAGGGGTCTGTGAGGGCTGTCCCGGCTCCGAGATGCCTGCGAGCCCCGTCCCCGCCCTGCCCGCCCGCCAGCGCTCCCGCCCGCCCTTGCATATCCTCGTTTAGGATCCCGAAATCACCTTTCCCGCGTGCCCTGGATTTAATCTCCCTCCGTCCCACACGATGCCCGCAGCGGCGTGCCCTACTTAACATGGGCAGGGAGAAGGACTTCGCTACGGTGCTGGCATGGGCGGGCTGCTGGGGGAAGGGAGGAAAGGCCGCCTTTCCAAATTATGATCACAAGAAATCCTTGTGATTCTCCAAGCGGCCCCCTTGCTCTAGCAGCAGGGATGCCGTGCTGGGATTTAAGCTTCTGAACACACGAAGGGAGCAAATATTGCCAAGTTCGTTCCCGAGGGCACAGACGGACACTGAGGAGCATCTCCCACAGAATGGATAAATTCGCAGAGGTGGCATATGCTGCAGCCACAGGCTTCTGTCAGCAGTGGCTGCTCTTGCCTCGGCAGGATGGGCTGCAGCGAACCTACCAAACAGTGCTGCGAGCCGGGAGAGGGAAGGGTGTGCTCCCCTGGGATCGGCCCGCCTGCATCCCCCAGAGCCGCGGGAGCCAGAGCAGAGGCGTCCCCATACGTGCCAGCAGAAAAAAAAAAAGACATCTTCCTCTCAGGTAGGCACTTGGGCATCTGCTTAGTTCAGCTTCCCTGCCACAAACCTCAGACATTTAATTTAAGTGGCATGGCACGATTTTACCTGACCCTTACTAATAAACCCTGATGGTCTTTGTGACAAAAAAAGTAGGTCTGAACTCTTCCCCACATCCCCCAGGAAAAGGAATGGATTTGAAGTCACAAGGGGTAGCTGTTTTCCTCCATTGTCTTACTGCGATGAGGACCAGGGGACATCTCCATCCAACCTGGGCAGATGTGGAGCTGCCCTAACTAGCAGCCACTTTTGTTGCATAGGCTGGGAGGCCCAATCTGCTCCCTCCTTTGCAGGGAACGGGTGGGACTCCCGATGCAACTCCTGCACACGTGCTGCCCAGCGGGAAGCTTGGAAAAGGACACCCTGTTAATACATGCTAGAACGGCGCAGGTTAATGCATCATTTATGGAGGCTGATAAATCCAGTTGCAAGAAGCAGGCAGAGCAGGTCATGCTCCGCTGCCCAGCGTGCTCCAGGGCTGCTACATGCCCTCAGCGGACTCCCTCCACCTTGCTAAGCTCAGCTGGCAGGGAGAAAAGGCACATGCGTGAAAGGGAGATGCCACTTCACAGAGGGTAATGAGACACAGATGTCAGACCACACACGACAGAGGCAGCACACACAGCTTGGCAAGGGACAGCAAGCCCGCAGTGGTGCTTTTGTCTAGGAAACAGCTACTGATGGGCAGGAGATAGAGAACACAACCAATTGAGGTCACAAAGGAGCAGCTTTTAGGCAAGTGGACGCAGCCAAAGTGGGCCAGGCTGCAGGCTTCCCATTCAGCTATGGCTCTCGTTGTCTCTTTGTTCCATTGCTGTCAACGCTGGTGGCCCCCAAGGATGATGCTGTGCCTCAGTACTGTACAACACTCCTTCAAGGAACAGGCTCTGCCCTGCAGAGCTCAATGGCAGCTGCTTTGCTGGGTAATATCTGTATGAAGGGAGGTTATTAAAACCACTCAGCAGCTTTTACTCCAGGGCTTTTCCCTTTAGATTGACCATGTTCTTCCTCCAGCACATTTCCACCCATGCTCCACTGTGCTAAAGTTTGTTCTGCACCACCATGAGTTGTGACTTGACTTGGGAGAGGGTTAAGACTATACAGTGTTAGCTGCTCTTCCCGAAGGCAGGAGGAGCATTCCTGTGGGTTCCGTCTCATCACCCTGCTCCAGCACTAGCACTGCCCTGCCAGCTAGGAGGGAGGCTGCCCTGAGAGCTTTTCCTCACTGCCTCTGGGGATTAGCTGCTCGAGCAATTGCCAGCAGAAATCGGGCACTGTACCACAAGCTGTACCTTCTTGGTTAAGCTGGGTCTGCTTGGGATTTTTACATTTTCTTTCACCCTGCAGCTGAGAAGGAGGAGCGGAGGACAATGAGATGTGAGGAGAGGAATGCAGCGGCCTTGGCTGTTACTGCTGGGAGCCTTGTCAGGGCCAGATGATGCAGAACAGCCCAGTTCTGGGGTGCAGCAGGGAGGGAGGCACGCGACAAGCAGCTCACTGCTGGGCACAGGGTGTGAGGGGGAGATGTACAGCAAGCCCCACTGAGAGGTTTGAATAGCAGAATAGAGAATTTCAGAGAGAGGCCTGAGAGACAGGAAATCCAGATGAGTGCTGTCTAAGTATGGAGACCTAGGAGGAGAGAACTGAGCTCTGTGGGAAGAGGGTCATGATGGGAATGCTGGCCTGGAGAGGGAGGCAGCATAATAAAGACAGTTCTGAGGACTATGAGAAGTGATGCGGAGAGGCAGGGTGGTCCTGGGGCTGAGGAAGGAAGCTGCCACAAAACAGCACTCTCAGCTGCCAAATAAGTCACACTGAGTTAAGACTAAATTATTCTCTCTTCAAATCATTGATCTCTCCTCTACACCCTACTCCAAACAGATAGGTCTTGCCAGCACTCCTCCCTTGAATTAATTGAATCCACTTGGCTGTGGAGAGCAGAGATCCCAGAAAAGCAGCCAAACTGAGCTTAGCCACAGCAAGGCTCTGCACCACATGAGCCGCCCTTGGCTGTTACTGCCTCCTCCCAGACAATTCCACTTTCCACCTGGGTACAGTCAGCTCGGAAAACATTCCCTGGTCTACACAAACAGTGGGACTTCATACGGTGTGGTATGTAAACACACCTGTTAGTGAGCAGTCTCAGCAGAGAGAGAGCTCACAGGAGGCTGCAGCAGAGCAATGTGACAAAATGAGCCCCTTAGGGCATAGGGCAGTTCCCCTTGCCCTCTTTCCCTGTCCCACAGGGAGCTGTGCGTGTGCCATAGGACTCACTGTATTACAGCAGGTGTAGGCAGCTGCCTTTCCTGACATGAACGCTTTACTGTCACAGCAGCAGCCTTTTCTCCCATTGACCCTGGACCAAGAGCAGGGTCCCTCTCCACACCGTGTGTCTGGCTTTTCTGCTCCTGGGTCCTGCTGCCCCTCAAGACTGCAGAGCTGCTTGCGTGTCCTGGTAGCAACTCCCTAGAGAAGAGCGAGCTCTGTGCATGTTTGTTTCTGTAAGTTCAACTCGCTCATGCCCAGACATAGGCTTGTTGAGCTGAGGTGTTCCCACGCACGTCCCCAGCACTCAGTGGTGAACATTAAAACACAACCACCAAAAAGCAGCTTCTCAAGGGTGTGTAGCATCCTATCCAAAAACAGAGAGTACTCAAGTTGTGTGGTGGGTGCTTGGAGCAGACCCAGCATTAGAGAAGCGGTCAGTGCAGTGTGAGCAAAGTGTTCAGCACAGCAAAAGCCCAAACTAAATAACCTCCTGGGTCCTTTCCATTTGTTTTCTAGGATGCTGTGCAGAGAATGAGAAAGCCTAGGAGTACACAAGTGCTCTTGCAAAGAAAATGCAGCCTTTGCTGTGTTCTCTACCCCAGCTTTTCACTGATAAACAACTGCAGCATCAAACAAAGTTTGTAGAGTCAGCCTGCCCCATGCAGGCTGGGCTCTCTGGACAGTCTGAGTCTGGGAAAAGGCAGTGTCTGGAGCCTTAGTGGTTATTAACCATAGGACAACAATGAATGGCAATCCTGGAAGTCACCTCAATGCGAGCATGAAGATTTGTGCCCAAGCCTTTTCCATGCACGAATCTTTGAGGGTTTCCAAGTCGCTGAGCACAGAGATTAAAAGGATCAGGAGCTCAGCACTCTTGACTGATTTTGTAATCAATCCATTGCTGCCGTTTTTCCTCCTAGCTGCACAACATGCACAGTGCCAGAACTCCCTGTCTGACTTGGACACTTTGGGGAGAGACACCCTTGGACGGGCTTGCAGCAAATAAGATCTGCACCTTTCTTACCTTGCAACTGAAGGAGGGGAAGGAGAAATCAGAACAGAAACCCCAGCATGTATTTCCTCAATCCTACCTGTCATCTTGTTGGTCCAGGGCAAGGAATACTCCAGTAGGGACTTCAGGACTTCCGGAAAGTCCAGGGCAGTAGGGCCCCCAGGGGTGTTGCAGCTTGACATGTCCTGTCCTGGGACTGTGCCAGCAGGGCTAAGGGAGGGCCAGGTGCCTGGCCACCAACGTTACACCCCACTCTCCTGAGCGTTGCAAGACGGGCTCGGAAGCACCCGGAGTGGGTTTGCTGAACTACGCTGGCTGAGAAAAAACCAGGAGGAAGAGAAACAGCCTAGCGGAGATGCAGCTTGCCCGGCTGTCTTCACCTCCCCCTCTCCCATCTGAAGTGGCCAATTGTGGAAATAGCTTGCAGCCTTGCAGGGTTGGGCCGGGCTCCTGGCCAGCGTGGTTTTACAGGGCCTCTCCCAGCCAATCCGGCAGCAAAGAACTGGGCCAGTTATCTAACTTTGCAAAGGCAGCACCCTTTTCCTTCCCAAGGTGTTATAACAAATACATGTGTCGGAAGGGGAAAAAAAGCAAGCGTGCGCTGTTAGGGGTACACGTTTGCTGCAAACACAACAGCAAAGGGATCCTCCGATGAGTTCTTGGGAGGCTCTGAGGAGCTCCAAGCTGTGCAGGTTGGTACAGGGAGATACACATGCTGTCTGCCTCTGCCTGCTAACTTTTTAGCTGAGATGAAGATAGTGATGTTATTTGTATGTGATGCAACAATTACAGTGTGTCCCTCCTAAGTTAATATTGATAATAGCACAAAGTTTCTTTCTTATAAAGTGTGCATCATCCCCAAAATACAGGATTTTTCTTCTTAAGTGGCACAGAATTTTGTGACAAAGCAAACAGCCTCCTCTCAGAGCAGTGATGTACAGGAAGGGAGTTCATGAACTCTGGTTTGACCCTGGTAACAGCTGGTTAAGTAAGATCTTGAGCACACAAAGCCCCTCCTCTCCTGTCAGTGAAATTTTTAACGTGGTGAAAAGGACTGGAGACAGGAGGATAAAGGTCTGATCCTCTTTATCAGAACCTGGCGTGGGTAGTAGCATCTTACATGTGCTGCAGTCTTTTCTTTTGTTGAGTGTGGTATTTCAACAGAAGTGCCTTTATTTCTCAGTTTGTTTCTGTCCATTTTGCCAGGCTCAGCCTTACAGTGCCAGTGTGAGTTGGCAGAAACCAGGTATTCCTACACTGGTCTGTGAGCCACAGCAACTGGACACAGCCCAGCAAAAGCATGCATGTGTGTTTGGTCCCATAAGGAAATGCATTTGTTTTAACCCAAGAAAAACCAAACAGAAAGAATTACCTAGCCAGGTTGGGTGGTTGAGAATTTCCGTTCCACTGGAGAAGCCTCGTGATCTAGATCCCAATCTAATCAGGCTCAGAAATCACACAATAGTTGGTTTAATAGAATTCGTAATTATGGTACAAACTCTTCAGATTTTGAGTCAGTCATGACCATCAGTGGTAAAGCCATTCAGGGAGAACAGTCCCGTACTAACCCTGGGCTGTTGCAGTGTTCTCCACCCACCCAAAGCTGGAGCCAGCAGCAGACTCTGCAGACAGTCAGTGCATTCTGGCTCCTGGGAGCAAGAGACATGATCACATCTCTCCTTCGTGGAGTGGAGCCTGCCAGCCGGGAGGTCCATGTCCTTTCCTGAAATCTTCCAGTCCGTTCTGGAAGACTGGAGTCACTCAGTCATGCCAGGCATCACTGATGTTTGGGACAGCTGCTGTCATATATGCCTAGTTTTGCTTCTTATCACAGGCTGGCAGGGGAAAGTGACTGGGTACAGGGTAGTGTTGCAGTGGGGTTCTGCAACCTTCCTGGGGACAGCTTCGCCCGTAGAAGAAATTAGGAAAGGCTCATCTTGTGGATATTTCAGCAGATCTTTATTAGCAGCTGCATGGCCCGGAGTCAGCACACAGACTGAGCACTCATCCCAGAACCCAGAGTACCCTGGGCCCGGGGAGCATCCTGGGACCAATCGCAGCCCACAGTCGGGGTACGTGCGACCGGGGCAGATGCAGGGGCAGGGGAAATCCCGTGCCTAGACCACACATCCACCCCAGGGCCCCCTCTCCCCAGGGGAACGGCAGGGGGAGACCCCGACAGGGTAGCTGTCCAGTGCCAGGTGCAGCTGGACGCCCTGCTTTTGTCCCAGGCTCAAACTTGTTATGAAAGCTGGACAAACATCTGACCACATGTCTCAAGGGACCTGAGTTCACAGCAGCTGCTGCAGCAACTGACTGACATTTATGGCTTCAGAAAATGAAGACATTCATTCAGAGAAAATTAATAGAATCATAGAATGGTTTGGTTTGGAAGGTACCTTAAAGACCATCTAAATTGTCAGTTAGCAGTTTGAATTATTAGCCTGCAATGGACATCTGTAAGTTTTTGTCTAGAGATCTGAGAGCGACGAGATATACATCTTATCTTGCATTTGCCATGCCCACAAGTCTCCTACCAACACTGTATGTCCCTCTTGATTCAGAATCCATGAACAGTGAGCTCCTGCCCACGAGAAGAGCTTGGGTAACATCGCTAGCTGGATGCACCAACACCACCCTGTCTTCAAGCCCCAGGGAATCAGAACCTATGCTAGGGAGTAGAGTTATAGCAGTGGGGAATGTCTGTCTGCCCCTGCGTCCCTGCCATGGAGCATCTGGGCTGCTTTAGTGAAAGAAGTTGAAATATCTCTGGAAAGCTGCAGGCATGGCCACAGATTGCATCACTTGTGCTGGCTGCACTGTTGTCAGATCAGATGTGTTTTTATTGTTTTTATGATCCCATTTTAATGGAGGTGCCAGCAGCTCTGCTCCATCCATCACTCAGAGGCCCAGTCAGCCCTTAACAGCACATTTTCTCACAGACTCAACCGGCCATTCAATTTATACTGGCCCTAAGTGGGTGGCACACAAAAGGAGACACCTAATGTGATGAAAAAGGCCAAACTCCATCAACACAAATTTAACCGGCAGAGACCAGAGCTAACTTCAGTGTATTTTCTGTAGGTCTCTTGCTGCAGCTACCCACACTGCCCAGCTGTGCTGGCTGAACCTCTCAGCACATTTGCCTGAGGAGTATGTTCAGCACTCCTGAGGGGAGGATTGGGGGTCCTTCAACATTTGCCTTGGTCCATACTCTCCCTCCTTCTACATTTTTATTCAAAAGGATTGGTTTTTTTTAAGCAACCAATTCTTGTACCTTCCTTTCCCCTGGCCCCTTTGCCTTTCTGCAGTGCTCAGGTGCTTCTGCTGGCCCTAAAACATGTAAATGTCTCTTTTAAAACCTCGAATTCTACTTCTGTCTCCAACAGGGCCTCTCTAGAGAGCTCTGCCATCAGGCCGAAGGGAACTGTAGAGCAACACTGCTGAGGTGTTACTCATAGGTACAACCTTGGTGGCAGTTTGAGACCCCGAAGAATCTTTTCAGACATTCAGACCTCAGATACAACCCTGCTCATTACAAGGAGCTGGGTAAGGGGGTTCTCTGTGCATCTCTCCAAGTTGCCATCTTTCTTGCAGCCCCAGGAGTAGTCCCTCAACTCCTTTGCAGGGCCACTTTGGCAGTGCTTCTGGAGTGGCCTTTCCCCTGTTCCCCCTCCTTTCCCCTGTTCCTCCTCCTCCTCTTGCAGCCACCCTCAGACCCAAAACAAGAGCCAGTGGCACACTTTTGTGCCTCCTTGGTCAGAAGCTCCTGCAGATTGTTGCTGTTGGTCTTGTCCTTGGTGGTGGCACCTGGCTGCACATCACTTTAGGAGGCCACCACTACAGAAGGGAATTTAATTGTTTCTCAGGTATATCTGAAAGCACAGCTGATGGGGAACCAAAGAAAGGCATTAGTCGTTATTATTACAAATTGCTGTTATCTCAGCTTCCTCCAGTAAGGTGAAAGCTTGGCTTGGTAATCTAATGGAATGTGTCCTCTTAGAAAATAAAAACTTTTTGTCTAATTGCTTATGCAACAGTATTATCCATCCATCCATCCATCCTTCCATCCATCCCTCCATCCATCCATCCATCCCTCCATCCCCAGAGCATGCTACCCACCTGTGCAAGGGGATAAATACATTTAAATATCTTATTCTGTTTGACAGATCAGCTAGGATGAGGAGAGTCAAATTAATGCCTCCCCAGACATAAAACCTGCTGTTATGTGTTCTGTATGATCTGGGGCACATACTTTGGCAGTGACACCGGCCAGGCAGAAGCCAGAAATACTGAAGGGAGTTGTGGTGACAGACAAGATGACACTGCCCTGAAGTGAATTTGGAAATAAGGACAAAAACATGTAGAAACCTCTAGAAAATTTGCAAATTCTTCTGTTCTTGAAGCAAGAGTGTTTTCCTTTCTTTTCTCCATTTCCTTCAGTCACCCAAGACCATTCACATTGGCAGCCCAGCCATTACTTGAAAATTTCCATACCTCCTCACATGAGATGTCTTACAAATCAGGCCTACTCCTCAAAGTCAGTGTGGAGGCTCCAGGCCCACCCGCAGGGTTTGGTTCTTGCACCAAATCCAGCTTGGTAAGTGGTTTTCTCTTTCTTCTTTTATCCAAGCAAACCCTTTGCCAGAGGTCAATCACTGCCTCTTTACAGACATCCATACGATTTCTTGTTCTTGTACTAGTTCCTAGGACAATTGTAAACTCCTCTTACAGCTTCCAGACTTAACTATGTGTTTGCATATTGCATTGGGCTTGGTAGGGAATTCTTCTCACCTTGGCAGAGGCCTACAGGCTGAGTTTCACCATGGCCATTCTGAAAGGACACTTCCACCACATCCCAGAAACTTGTCTTCTTTTGGGTTGTGATGCTGCTGCTAGTGCCAGCAGACATCTGTGGAGCTGCAGGGATACCCAGAACGGCAGCATCTTCCTCTCCAAAATACGGACCACAGGGGTGTCAGCATTCACAGCAGATTACTTTGAAGAAAAGGAGGTGAGGGAAGGAGTGATGAAGCCAGCATGGGAGGGTGGACAGCTGAGGGAAAAGTGGGACTAGGGCTCTGCATT
The DNA here is from genome assembly GCA_013389985.1 of Dryoscopus gambensis. NCBI lineage: Eukaryota > Metazoa > Chordata > Aves > Passeriformes > Malaconotidae > Dryoscopus > Dryoscopus gambensis. Next base: position 15,494 of record WEIT01031038.1, read on the forward strand.
GGCTAAAGACCCTGCCTAGTGCCTGCAACACGGGCATGCAACCCTTTGGGTATTTCTGATGGTAGCAACACGCGACACAGACACACAGGCTTGATAAGGCCCCACTCCTCAGAGACCCCTTCCTACCTCTGAAAGGGCTTCCTTCCCCAGCGAGGTATGGCATGCATACACGTGCCTATGTATGTGCACATATGTGCCTGCCTGTCTCCCTGTGTGGAGGAGCAGCGCCGGGATCTCCCATCCAAGCAGTGAACTTTGGTGAAGGAAGCGCCTGACCTCCTGCCCGAGGCAAAAGAATTCCTAAAAACTAATTTCCCAAAATGAGTGCCAAAAAGTTAATGAGCTTTGCTTCCCCACCACCCCCGCCAAGAGATCTCCCCTTCCTTGGGGTGCTCACATGGCAGCTGGGCTCATCACAGCTCTGCTTCTCCGCACATGGCCTTCCCTTGTGAGGTGCCATTTGCTAGAGAACTGGGTGCTAGGCAGGGAGAAAACGTGAGAAAGGGCCTTGGGATCACCAGAAGTTGTACTGTCCTGGGCAGGAAGGACATCTAGAGCTGCCTTTTTGCATTTTCCTGCTCTGAAATCATCCTGGCAGTCTGGCAGAGACAGCTTTGGGAGCTCTCGGAACAAGCCTTGGCAGGAGGCAGAGTCTAGGAGGTGCCAAGAGCAGCAATAAACCAAGGGGTTGAAAGCAGGATGGGGAAATCTAAGGCCAGTGATGGAGTGATGGGAGACCATGGGAGACCATTGGGTGGGATAGCAAGATACACATTCCTGTGGCTGCTTCCCTCTCAAAACCAAGGCTGTCTGTAAGGACCTGGACTGTCTGTCAGCCATCTCTTCCTACTCACACCCGCTAGGGCCAACGTAGTCCCCAGCAGGAGCAGGGATCCAGCATTGTAGCAGAAGAGGTTTGAGTTTGATGGAAAGATACAGGAGTCAGCTGAGCCTGGGGAAGGCATGTGGGCTGAAAGAAAACAAATGACCTTTAGAAAAACATGGACAGTTTTGCTGCCACTGATCCCCCAAAACCAAGATGTGAACAGGAGAAGCTCCAGACTGCCTAGAGCTTCTTTTGAAACACTGCCGCTGTACTGAATGCCCACCACAGCTCCCAGGGGCAGTGCCCAGCCGTGTTGCATTTATTTTCAAGCCATTCTGCTGAGGCAAACTGAGGCCATCTCACTCACATGGAAGCAGGACTTTCCCTCTCTGCCTCAGAGCTTTGCTGGGGTACAGATGGGGCAGTGTGCCTTGGTATTCAATTAGCAAAACTATACAGCTCTTCATCCTTCCCGACCATCTGCCTGGAGGGCCCCAGCGCTATCAGAAGCCCACAGCTAAGGCAGACCTAGGAAATCCACTGAGAACAAAGGAAATACACCAAGAGCACCTCCAGAGCCAAGTGTTTTTCCAGTTCAAAGCAAGCCAAATCGACTCTGGCATCTGGGTTTAGAGATTTTCATCCCAGCCCTGGGTAAATGTCATTTTTTTTGTAGGATTAATCCAGATGGTTATGAATGACCCTATTTACTGGGTCTCTGCTATGTCTGTGCTTCTTGAGACTCTCTGGAAATAGTAGTAGTTTTCTGGGGCACCACTATCCATAAGATAAACTGCAGAGATGAGCATCCCTGAAAGGGGCAGTCTTGGGAGCTGCCAGGGACAGGACTGTTATGATGGGAAATGAGTCAGCTGGAGCTGTCACCTGGTCTGGTCCCTTCTCTTGTCTTTACTGCACCTGGATCTGTTTTCAGGAAACACCACTCCTGTCCCAGAAGCAGCAGGACACACTGCTCCTGCCTGGAGGGGGAACCACAGAGAAACAGGAGGTGACAATCGATCTGGGAAGGGAGAGAGGTTATGTGGAAGGGACAGGTCCTGTCCTGTCCTGCCCGCTCCCATCCTGGGGAGAAAGGGGTGAGGCTGAATGAGACATGGCTCAGTTCGTGACCAGAGCCCGCAGCCTTCCAGGAAGCACCAAGAGCTATGTGTCCACGGGACCTCTGCCTAGAGCCATCCCATAGCACCCAACCAAGTTTGTTCAGTGCCTTCCTCCACCGCATATTGAACAACTTTGTGCTTCAGCTGGTGTGCCCACAGCCTCTCCTCCTCCACTTCCCTCCAACTAGTCACTCCCATCCGGGCTCCTTCTACTATTTGGCTTGTTGCTTTCTGCCCCATGTTTTTCCCCCCAGCTGTCCTACATGGTTACATCCCCTGTGCCCAGCCGGTGCCCAACACACCTTCCCAGCTCCTGCATGTCAGGAACTCTCTGCTGCTCACTGTGCACAGGACACAAAAGAACCAGACCTTGTTCCTGGTTGCAATGGCAGCAGCAAACACAGTGAAGAGGATGACACCATTTGCATCATCTGTTGTCACTGACCAGAAATGTTTCTCTATGGTGTGGGTAGGCAGACTCAGTCACAGGATTATTTAGGATTCTCATCTGCAGCAAACTCCCTCTGCCAGGCTGCTGTGTGATGGCATTAACCATCTTCAGTATGAAGCCTTCCTCCCACCTTTCGGGGATTTCTACCCTGCTCCTTTCAATCTTCCACAGAACCTGGATTTTTCCTGGCTGACCTGGGTCTTTCTGCCTTGTCTTTGTATCTGCTGAAGTTCCGAGGAAGATCTGAATACTGAAATTACCACTCGTTTTTCTTCCTCTCCAAAATATAAGTTTATTTCAGTGAAGAAACACCGGTTTACAGCTGAGGCTCAAACCTGCAAGGAAAAGAGGTGTTTTTCTCCTGATCCTTTGTCTGTCTTATAATTTGACAATTTTGGTTTCAATTGTACTGAAAAAGCTACCCTGAACTTTTGCCAGCATGGCCTCAATAATCTTTGGAATGTAAGACTAATGTCTCTCACATTTTATGTACCCAATTGATGCACCTTGGAAGTGCACACATCTCCTCATTCCTCCTGCACGACAAGAATGTGTTCAGGCCTCTACTCTGACCAGAAGGACATGAGTTCTTATGTCTGCATGAAGGCACATCAAGGAGATGTGTGACAAGTCTTTTCTCTTCAGGCCACGCTGGATATGACCTTCTGGTCACTACCAGTTTATACAGCAGTAACAGGGCTTACCCATGGGACTCCCCTGTCTTCACCACATCTCCAGTTTTGATTTCATCAAGAATCTAGATTAATCTGCATCATGATGGATTTTAAAAATAAAGAAGCTGGGTTTAATAATAAATGTTTTCATGGACCTCTACCCCCAGTGCAGTTTCTTCACACAGCATCCCCTCCAGGAGGAAAGTAAGTGCACAGACGCTTCCCATTGCCCAAGCTGTGTGCGACTCGGTGGGTAGGGCTAAGGGCACATTCCCTAGCAGGGTGCACATTGGCAGGCAAAAGAACTGGCCAACCCAGAGCAGCCTACACAGCAGAAGAATCTCTAGATGAAGGTGTTACAAGACCTGATTACTGGAGGTTTCAAAACACAGGTTTCCAAACACCTGAAACTATGTGTTAATGCAGAGGACATGGATTCTTGGCACTAGAGGGGAAAGAAAAACATCTCAAATACACCTAAAGTTCACAAGAACTGTGTGTTTGATGAAGAACTGCATAAACTGTTAATATGCACACAGGCAATTTTCCGCTCAGCAAGAAGAGCAGCAGATTATACTTAAAGGAGGGAGAAAGCCAAAGTGGTCCAATGCTTAATGTGCTCCCTTGCTTCTGTCCTCACAGCAGGGAAACTTGAAAGCAAGATAAAAATCCTTTGCAGGCTATTTGAAAAACACAAACACACTCTGGATCAGGAGAGGGTTTAAAGTGCACACTTTTATTTTCTATTACAAAGGCTAAAAGAAGCAAGTTTGGTTTTTCTTTCTTTATTTAAGAACAAAAACAAAAATGTTGTTAAAACATCTACATAATTATCCTGATACTAGACCTTATGAAAGATACTAAGTTCTTTTTTAATAGTAAAGCGTGGTATTCTTAAATTATATTAATACAAAGACATATTAAAGGACTCAAAATCATTATTACCCAGCTCAGAAGTGCAGCATCCCCTTGCTATCTTTTCCTTTCACTTGCTAAAACCCATCCATTTTTGACATACAGTTTCATACAAGCTAAGTAGGGTATTTTTTGTTGTTTTGTTTTTTGTTGTTTGTTTTTTTTTTTTAACTTCTCCTTGTAAAGGCTGGGCTAACTCCAATGCCAGTGTCACCTAAATCCCTGCCTCTACCAAAGAATTTGGGAAAAGATTTTCACTAAGTTCTTCAGCATTTAATAAGTTTCTGCTCTGTGTGAATGTCTGTGGTTATTCTACAGGATATGAGATTTTCTTCTAATGTTATAAAATTAAAACATCACTTCGTTAATAACCCTCAAATTTGGTTCTGTACTGCAGAATTTTCTTCTCCTTCTCTCACACAAATAAAGAAGAGAGAGTTCTCACAGGGTCTTGTGAACACACCACTAAAGCAGCCCCTACAACTTGTGGTTTATCTGCTGCAGAGCTGCGAGCACTGAGCATTTCTGCTGAGAGCACATAATGTGCTGAAGAAAACCCTCTTGGCTTGATAAAGCAAGCCTGGGAAGTCAAGTGTGCAACTTCCTACCTTTCACAATGTTCCTTTAAATAATATAAGCAAAGCCTTATATTAAAACTTTACCCGCTAGTTAGCACTATAATACTCTCTCACTGAGATGGGACTGCAAGGACATCCTAAAGGGTTTCAAAAATCTGAACAGGGAAACCTGTCCCATCTCAAAGTTTATACCTGTCTATATAAAACACTCCCCTCTTTTGTTATTTCCCTTTCCCTATCCCAAATAAAAGCCTTCATACTTAAACTGGAGATGCTGCGTTTCCTGGCCTGAGTCCTTTTCCTTTACCCTCATTTAAAAGATTCCTTCGATACCACACACATATAATATTATATAGAGCGATATATTTAATACCTGTGTATATATGCTTCATGGAAGGGGTCACATATATACACACTAAAACAAGTCTGGTGACAAAGTACTGCAACACCACAGACCAGATTATCATATCGGGGAAAACAAAGAGACACTTGATACAACCCCCGTGACCATGGGCCTCCCTCACCTCACCCTCGCCCTCTCCCCATATCGGCCCCAGCCTGAGCCTCTGAAGTCCCCCCGAGCAGCTCAGCACTCATGGCAGAGAGGGGGAGAGGGGACAGCGACCCACTCTGTAACCTGAACAAGTCATTGCATGAGAAATCGCGGTTCAGCGAATGCTAGAGTCACACTAGAGATGCAGGTTTGTTTTAAAAATAAAAAACACATTCCAGTGTCCCCCAATCCAGATTTCCTTCTCTGGCATCTCTGCCCAAGAAGAGCAGAACAGGATTACCCAGGAGCTGATGCCTGTCTCCTCCCATCTCTAAAGTTGACCACTTGAGCACAAGGATGACCAGGAGAAGGTACCATAGCTACCAAAAAGGACAGAGGAGAAAATACAGCACCTGACCACTCAAAAACTGCCATGTCTGATACTGCTCATAGCAAACCAGAGATTACCATCCACATTTTAAGGGAGAGGAAAAAAAGCCCAGCAGAAAAGTGGTTAAGTTGCCCAGGAAAGAGGCTGAGTCACCATCCCCAGAGGTATTTAAAAATACATGTAGATGTGGCACTTCAGGACATGGTTTAGTCTGGGACTTGGCAGTGCCAGGTTAATGACTGGACTTGATGATCTTTGAGGTCTTTTTCAACTTAATGATTCTAAGTGCAGAGGCACATTCAGTTTACTTAGAGCATACCATGTCTCTGGAAAGATTCCAGACCAGAGTACAGAGCACTCTGCTCCATAACTGGACCCTAACTATCTAAGTAGAGCTGAAGCACCTTCCTGTGCTGCCCCACAGCATGTCCACATCTCCTGACTTCCATGTCCCATCTCTCCTGAAGCTGTGAACCGCAAGGATATGGAGGCAGGGAGGAATGGGAGGACCCAGCAAAGCCGAAGCACCAAGCAGTTCATGGCCAGATTGTATTTACCATGGACACAGCCCGACCAGCCCCAAGGGCTCGGAGACTGCTGTCCTGGGAGACTCTATGAAAAAGACATCTCTGACAAAGGCTGGGAGGGAGATGTGTTTGTGTTTGAGTGGATGGTGCCATCCATGCATGCAAACCTGCAGAGCACAGCTGGACTGCAGAAGAGGGAAGGAGAGGGAAGCTCAGGACAGGGGACATGTTTACTGCTTACAGGATGAGACCACCAGAAAGGACAAGGTTGGCATTCAGAGCAGTACCGCTTCTCACTGCTGCCACTTATAGAAGCAAAAATCCTGTCCCAGAGTTCAGCATTACTGGTTATCCCATCACAACACACATCAGGCAGCGCAGGAGCAGGCCGTGGCTGGGTCCTGCTGTGCCACTCACTCCCCACCATTGTCCCTGCTCTGGGTCACATCCCGGTTGCACTTTGCATCCGCAAACTCCCTGCCCTGGCTCTGAGGAGGGGGGCTGGACCTCTGGTACTGGTAAGTGCTTCCAGCTGGATTCCCATTAGCTAAACATTGCCCATGCTGCGCAATGGTGTCCTTTTAAATGGGTCCCCACCCAGTTCTTCTGGCAGTGCAGGGAAAAATGCAGCTCTAAGTAACCAGAAACACATGCCACTTAAAGAGCAAGAAAGGAACACCATTACCTCCCTCCCTCCCTCCCTTGCTCCAGCACACAAGGCAACACAGAAACACAGGCTCCTTTTAGTGACTGCCTCCCTCCTGACCGATACTGCTGTGTGGACTTTAGTGACATACGGTGTGCCACAGACTCCACTACACTTCCTAGACGGGTTCTCTTTTACTTGCACCAGTCACACCAGCCAAAAAACCAAACCCAAACTATCTGCCCTGAATACCTGCCGCACACTGGAAAAGACATCTAATGAGAAGTCACCAACTTGCTTTCTGAGTACAGTCAGCTGAAGTTTGAAGTCACCTACAACACAGTTCCTGCTGCTGCAAGCAGTTTCATTACTTTGCTGCTTTTACCTTGCGCTCCTTATACCACACAGCTGTTATCCTCCTCAGCACCAGCTGATGCCTCAGGGCAATACTGACAGAGAGCATAAGCCTAGATGTTTTAAGCCAGATCTAGTGGTTTTCCTTCTTTGCACCTCAATGCCTATTTCTTCTGGTACCAAACTCCCAGAAAAGCAGGAGGGCTGCAGCAGGATAAGTGGGCCTTATTCTGCAGCACTGAGAAAACAAACATAAGAAATTCATGGTCACCTTTTCACCAGATTTCATAAAATCATACAACAGCCTGGGCTGGAAGGGACATTAAAGACCATCTAGTTATAATCCCCCTGTCATTTAGAAGGAGACCTTCCACTAGACCACATGGTTCAGAGCTCTATCCAACCTGGCCTTGAATACCTCTAGGGATGAGGCATCCACAACTTTTCTGGCCCTCTCTCTCAGCTTTGTCCTCCAGACCTCTGCAGTCATGCTCTGAATTGAAGGCAGAAGAATGACACAAGGAGAAATCATCTGATTTGCAGCCCAGTACAGACTGAAAGAATTCCTTTCAATGAAGGACAGGGAAAACAAAAAGATTAAGTGGAAGGAGAATTTGGGGGAAAGAAGAGAGAAAAGATGGATCACAAACTCAGTGAGTGTGGTGTCGCTGGCCAACGAGAATCAAATTCACGAATTCATTCACCACTAATAATTCATTGTCTCATAATCTTAAAACAAAAGAAAAGAAAAAGTTCTCTTTGCAAGACACAGATCTTGCTCTCCCTGCTACTGCCACTCGGAAAACCCACCCCGTGTTTCTGCAGCTGACAGACTCCCCCCAGCCCTTACTATACGTCATCCCGCAATAGGAAGTTGTATTTCCCGAAGTCATCATCCCTGGGGCAGAGCAGCATGTCCTTGCGGGCTTTGGCCAGTTTCTGTTTCAGCACTTCCCTCCGGTCTAGCCACTCGGTCAGCTCATCCTGCCCATGGGCATAGCGACACTCCTCTCCCTCAGGACAGGCCTTGTTCTTCTGGAACCTGCCGGCACAAGGAGCACAGTCAGGAGGGCACCCCCAGTACAGGGGTTTGAGCTCCCTGTGTGGGAAACTTGTCAGGACCCACTGAAACATGCTCTGAACTCTCCTTTTTAAGGGCCAGCTGATTCTCCTACAAACCCATGTCTTTCTTTGGGAAAGACATCAAGGCTGGGAAAAAAAACAGAGCAGCAAAAAGAGCAGTGGCTACAAGGGGATTTAGTCAAGAGCACAAAAAAGTGTGAGCTGGAACTGGACCAGCAGGGATGAGGAAAAACCAGTGCACAAGAGAGGAAATGTCAGGTAACCAGCATGAAAGACAGAGCCTTCTTATTAACCAAAATGGCATTTTTAACCATCACAAGCTTTCTGAAGGCACCCCAAGGTGCTGATTCAGAGGGTGTGAGACATTCAAACCATTTAATAAGGCACCTGGGATTCCCCCAAGCACTGGGCCAAGGAGCTGTTCGGCAGCCTGAGAGCTGAGAGCATCCTGGCTATGAAGGGCACAGGTGCAGACAGGAAGCTCTCCTTTTCTCCTTTTCTTCTCCTTTCTTCCCCGTCTAAAGACACATGCTCAGGAATGTGTTTTTACCCCTCAGTATTGTGTCTGAGGGCCTCTGTGACCCAACAGCAGCCTCACTGTCACCCAAACCTGTCATCTCATCCCACTCCTCCTCCATGCAGAAGTCTCCGAGAACTCTGTGAGAGGATGAGGAGGGAGGACAGAGGCCCTGGGCCTGTTACCCTGGCCCTGCAGCAGCAGCATGGGAGGGAGGTGAGACAATGGTACCTCTCGCAGAGCCGGAATTCTCCCATGGGGAAGCGGTAGCTCCAGCAGCTGGAGTCACTGTCTGAGGTGAAGACCTTCTCCTTGTGTTTCTCCGACTGGATGTGCTGCTGCCATTGCTTCTTGCTGTTGCTGTTTTTCCCACAGAGCCAGCAGTGGTAGCCCATCTAACCGGTGCAGACAGGGAAAAGGGCGAGTCAGTGCAGTACCATTCACACCCATTGGCCTTCCCTGTGCTGACACTGCCTCTCCCCCTCTCCTTCCAGAGCATCCTGGAAGCTCCACTCAGTCTATGACTACCCACACTTCTCTGCCATGTCATCTTTAGGGAATTGTGCTGACACTAAAGGGGAACAGAGGAGATGCTCTGTCAGAGTTTATCTATGGCTCAAACAGGCTCAGGGGACAGGGCAGTTCAGTTCATTGACATGGTCCCCCTGCCCTTGCTGATGGCCCCAGTAGGGTCTCACTTCAAGGTCCCCAAGTTCACAGATTCACAGACAATGCAAGACTCTTCAGTAGCACAGGCCCTTGCACCAGTACCACCCCTGGCATAAGGCATCTGCCTCTAGTTCTCCAAGGCTTCTGTGCCAGCTCTTCTCCAAGCTTCTCTGTCTTCTGACAGGCCTGCAGTGGTTTTGCCAGCTTGCCCAGGAGCAGGCAGGAACCCTGGAGGGAGGCTGAGCCCATGCAAAAGGGAACCTAAAGCAGACTCCTAATGACTTGAGGATTAACAGAAAAGCCATTGCACAGCCTTGCTGACCCCAGGTCGATCTCTTCCCTCTTCAGCTGTGGTGCCCTTGCTGTGCTGCTCCAAGCTGTCCATTTAACCTACGTTAATACAGGCTCTGTTCCACTAGAGCAATGCAGTCCCTGCTAGCCACACCTGGAGCACAGGAGAGAGGCAGGCTGGCAGCACTGAGGAGGAGGAGGAATGAAGGGTACGAGATCAGCTTATTACCATGATGTCAGCATAGTCAGTGGGCATCTGGATCTGTTTCTCCCCTTCTCGTGAGGTGAGTGGCGTTCCTTCTCCAGGCTTCCCAGGATTGTGTTTCTTTAGCCACATGTCATAGGTCTGCTGCATATCTAGTACTGCACAAAGGTGACACGTGAAGCCAGCCAGACAACCTCCCACCCTGTGCACAAGCTGTGAGAAAAGGACAAATGCTGGGGCAGCCCTTATCTCCCCTCGCCTGTGCAGCAGCACCAGACTGAAGGCCTGTGCCCCATGTCATCTCCTCAGATCAGACCCCTGGGGAAAGGAGCCAAATTCACACCACACCACCTGGCACGGGGGGTGTCTTCTATCAGTCAAGGGGCAACTGTGACAGCAGCCACACAAACTTTTCAGAAAGGTGGCAAAGTGCTGCAAGATCTCCTTGGAATTCACCCCACAAGATGATTCTCCATCAGGCCTGATTCTGCTTGATCTCAGAAGACATCTCACCCAGCCAGGAAGCTAAGGCAGGGGCTGGTTTCAGATCCACCTGTTCCATCTAAGCCCAAGCTCCACCCTCAGCACTAGAGAGGGAGGAGAGCCTTTAAGCAAGCTGGCCACAGGAAGCACTGCAGAGGGGAGGAAGACCTAATGATAGCTTGCTCCAAGTTCAAAACCTGCCCAGATAACTGCAGTCAGTGTCTCTTGTGGCTTTTGATTTAAAAGCCACTCAGCATACTTCTGGGAAGGGAAATTTGAGGTGGAAGCTTTAACTACATATCTGCCCTTGCAAGATGAGCACCTGAGAGAGGCTATGGAAACACAAATGTTTGCAGACATCTGATATGATGCTCTAAGTGTGATGCATTAGCGATTTACTCCTTGCTAAATGGGTAATTGAGGAACTCGAGGCAAGTGGGGATAATGAATGCAAGTTCCCCCAAAATGAAACAATGCTGTCATTTGAAGATTCACGTTGAGCAAACACACCCAGACTGGTCTGATGTGCTTTAAAGGCCCCAGCAATGAAATTATTTGAACTGCAACAAGTAACAGTTTGGCTAAACAGAGAGAAGGACCCTCCATAGAATCATATGGACCAAAAAAACTCAGGGCAGGCCTGAAATCCTTCAGGCTTTCCAGCAGCTCCCACAGAGGCAGGTGAGCACCTGGACAACTGGCCCTTTTTTCCCAGCTTCCTGTTGATCTGAATAAACAAGGATTTCTGCCACAGAGCTGGCTGTCCAGGACATTGGCAACCCCTCAACTATCCCCCAAAAGTTAAGCCTGCAGAATTAAATACAGACAAGTTCCTCCACAAAGGCACCACCCAACGATGTTCTCATTCTCAACTCATTCTCAACTCCACCCCTTTGAATACAATGCCATGAGCAGGGAGTGCCACAGCCCAGGAGCAAGGGATATGAGCAGAAATAGGTAAGATAGCCAAGGCAGATAGAAGACAGGCAAGAAAGATACAGGAGCAGCTACAGGCCAGGACTGGTGCTTTGGCAGAGCTCCATACAGAGCCAAGCCTGGGACATTACAGGCAACTGGAGGGAAAGCACAGGGTGGATTCAAAAGTGATGCAGAAAGAGAGGGCAGCAGTGAAGCAATGTAAGACATAAAACCAGTGTGCACTAGTCCCACAGCAAGGGACTCAAGAGATATATGCACGTTTAAGAAAAGAGCAGCTGTAGACAGACCTGACCCATAATCCCACCTAAACCCGTGGTAGCAGCCTTGTCAGCTCCATCTCTGTTGTCAAGAATGTCTTAACAGACCCTCCATCCACTGCCCAAATGTCCTCTTCCCTCTCCCCAAACTCTTTGGCCCACATTTCCCCCACTCACTTTTATTTTCCTTCATGAAGGTCCACATGTCTCTCTCTTCAGGGCTGTGGGCAAAGGAGCAGTTGCCCACATACTGGCATTTCCTGCCATTCTGTGCATGGATACACAACTGTTAAAAGACAGAGAGAAAAATTTAGCATCTGCACAATCAGTCCTTGCTAGAGGGGAAAGTGGGTTCAATAACCAGCCGGGGCATTAAATTGCACAGGAGAAGTTGCAAACAGGACACTTTGTATATCATTAACTCATGCTTCTTTTCCTCAGTCTCCTGATGACATAAACACACGGGCAGTTCAGCACCTGTTGCCATTTCCATAGGTGACTGGGTGCAGGTACAGGGCGACAGCCGGGAGCAACCTGGATCGACCCAGTAGTGTCTCCTGCTGATCAAGCTGCTGGTCCCCAAAGGAGACTCATTCTCCAGCCATGTCTGAGTGGGTGAAGAGCGGCCCTATGGGTCGCTTAGACCACACTAGTGCACACACAGCTACCAACAGCATCATTGCCAGAGAAAATGAGAAGCTTTCCAAACATCATATTTACTGATCATCTCTTCTCCTCCTGTCCTGACACAAAAGGAGGATCTACCATAGGGTAGCGGGAAGGAGCTTTCTCCTTTCAGGAAAAAAGGAAACAAGAGGGAGAGAGCAACTCTCTACCACCACATTTGGGGCTGGGGTTGGAGGCTGGATATCTTTAATTTTCCTCACAGCACGTGGCTTTTTAGCTGAGTTCTTAGTTTTGCTTTCAAAACCCATTGTGAGCAAGTTTCACAATCTACAGCAGCACAGTCACAGTGAAGGCAGGAATAGGCTTCTCCTGAGCGTCTCGCCTCTCACCCACATTGAGAAACCCTGACCTAAGGGGAGTCTTAAATTTCATTCCCTAACCCTGTGCCAGCCAGAGATGCATTAACAGTTCTTGTTATGCATTAGCAGCAGCACTGGAAACTCGCATTTATGCGTAGAGAGGTTTGAATGGGTGCCGCTCCTTCTTCTGCTCCATCTCCTTGCTGGATGTGTTTTGCTGCCATCAGTCTGTCCTTACCTCCCATCTCAGCCACCATGTGCCTGCCTCCCTGACAGGTCTTCAAGGGAGCAGCCCTCAAAGCACTGCACCATGGTGGAAGGGAAAGGGATGGGGCACCTGGCCATGCTGGGCACGGGGCTTACATCATATTGCTGTGGGAAGTTGCGGATGGAAGGCAGTGGTCGGACTGACACCCACTTCTTCTTAGCTTTGGACATCACCAGCAGGACACGGCGTTCCTTCGTCCAACTGAAGAAGAGAGAATAAACCAAGAGAGGCATAAGGAAGAGCAGAACAAGGGTTCTTTGCCTCAGAGACCCTTAACTATTGAGAGATGAGCAGATCCTCCTGTCCAGCTTGTCCCTGCACTATCTGGCTGTTCCTAGACATGCACATCTGTGATGGAGAAGCCACAAGAAGGCTGTTTTAGGAGCACTTCTCCCTGTATGTATTACCTGTTTCTTGGGGTACCTTTTTTCATAAAGCCACAAAAATCTCCCCCAAATCTCACATGACATCAGCATGAATTATTAAACTGCTACATGCTACCCTTCGACACAGGCAATTCTTGTGCAATCAGATCCATGAAAAACACTTGAGAATATTTTCTGCTTGAAAGGTGCAATAGAAATGCAAGTCATTACAAGCGCTGCCTTATGAACAGTACCAGGAAGTATTAATTCTCCTGCAGCTCCAGCAAGTGATCACCAGGAGATACCCCGAGCAAAAACCCCAGTTCTATTCAGCAGCTGCACAAAAAGGTGTTACTTTTTTCCCATCCCAGGAAGCAATCCTCACCTGCTTACTTCCTCCAGAAACTGCTGCTTCTGTCTCTTCTTCAACAAAACTCTTACATTTGCAATAGAAAGCTGGACTGTGCCTTTGTGGCTTGTGTTATGGGAAGAGAAGTCCCATAAACCCTTCCATCCTATCCCTCCAGGCTGCCTGGGTGAGACAGGCCACAGTTTCCATGACCAAACACTGACTTCCCAGTCAATATTTCTCTTCTAGGGGGCTTGTAAGAGAGATGGGGACAAATTTTTTAATAGGGCTTGTGGTGTTGGAACAAGGGTAGTGGCTTGAAACTGAAAGAGGGTAGATTCAGACAAGATATAAGGAAGGAATTTTTTATGATGAGGGTGTTGAAACACTGGCACAACCCCGAGAGGTGGCAGATGCCCCATCCCTGGAAACATTCCAGGTCAGACTGAGCAACCTGATCTAGTTGAAGTTGTGCCTGCTCATTGCAGGACGGCTGGATTAGATGACCTTTAAAGGTCTCTCCCAATCCAAACTGTTCTATAATTCAATGATTCTATCACACCAAACATTCTCATGGGCCCCAAGGAGTCAAGAGCTGCAAAAAGACAAGACATGACATCACAGAGGAGCAACCAAAGCAGTGAAAGAGCCAAGGGAAACTAATTTAAAAGGAAGCAGAATATCTTGAATCGTTGCTAATTGTGACCTAACAGACATCTGCAAACAGCTAAAAGTATAAACACATGCAGAGGAGAACTCTGTTAGTGACCTTGCTAAGAAGAAATTATAGGAACTGGGAGAAAAGCGAATTGTGAGAGCTGGACTGCATGTGCCAGAATTAACAATCTGCACGATGCTGGCAGCAAATACACACAGTAAAGAGAGATGGAAGCTGGAAAACAGCTGTCTGCAATGCTTGCTATAGTGACAAACACCCCGAGCAGTGAGAGGCCGCTAGGAAACCTTATAGCCTCTTCCAAAGATGCCAAAGGAAGCCCTGGAGAAGGTAGGATGAAAAATTCCTGCCCTTGAAGAGGGGTAGAGGAAAGAGAAGGTTGCATTGCTCACCAGTGGGGGGCTTTGGCACTACAGTACTTGAGGTCTTTATCTGGCTCCACCAGCTGCCCGTTCCTCCAGCACTGGCCACAAACAAATTTCATCTGGAGGTCAAAGGTGCTTGACGTGGGAGTCCGGGGAGAAGCCTGGGGAAAAGAACCACAGCCTCAGGTGAACAGAGGCAAAACACACCCCCCAAACCTGCCACGGAGACGCTGGCAGCTCCCCACACGCCTGTGTGCCAGGGACAAGCCAGATTAAATCAGTGCTCCTTTGCCAGTGTTAGCTGGTGGCCCAATGAGATACCAGACAGGAGCTAAACCACTGCTTGCTTCAGCATGATTTCCTGGGCTTTGACATCTGGCCAAAAGCACAGACCGCCTGGCAGCTTCCAGCACTGACCAGGCCTGCCTGTGAAACCCCTGCAGTGTATCTCCGCGTACAGACAAACTCTGTGAGACCTGCCCCAGAGCTTAATCCCCACTTCCCTGCAGGGAGGGCAATCCATGTCCCGCTCTGCCTGTGGAGAGTGCTCGGTCACACAGATGGGAGAGCCCTCTCGGGAGGAAGCTGGACCATGTCACAACGCAGGACCCAAAACTTCTGCTTTTGGACCAAGAAGCTCGTGTCACACCTAACATTTGACACTATGAAGTCAAAGCTGGGTCCTCTTGTAGATATCCTTCCAAGCCATTTCTGGGCAGGTTTCCATCTCCCACAGTTCCTCTGCACTGGGTTTCACAAGCAGTTAAATCACAGACAGAGGTACAATGCACATACTTCACATCTTCTCAGCCACTGCACTTATTGCCCCCACCCCACCTGAGAAGGCTGGTTTAGGATTATGACTAACGGATTGTGGAGAAGGAAAAAAAAAGGAGTCAATCTCGTATCACTGCTGCCTCATGTTTTCTGAGCAAATCTCTGGAAAAATGTTTGCATTCTGTATCACCACTGGAAGAACCTGAGGCTGGTGTCTCCAGTTCATTTCCAAACCAAAGAACAAACCTGACTGGATGCCAGTGGCCCTGGGCACAGGAGTATGTGAGAGTACAAGAGAACACGCTGGCCATCGAGCTGGCCATGAAGCACAAAGGTCATGCACCAGCAAAACAATTCTTTGACTGCCAACCACATCAGCACGCATCTGCCATGCCTTGACTTTAACCCAAGCATCTTACAATAAACAGACATGCAAGCTGTGTCCCTGAAAGCAGGTTTCTGCCAACAATTGATCAGCAGCAGCGTGGAGCCTGGCTGCATCCCTTGGTGAAGGGAAAAGAGCAAGCACAGGCAACACAGAATCAAAGCATTTCCCAGGAGATGCCACATCAGCTATCAACTACCACTCTGCATCCTCCAGACCTAGTCTTTCAGAGAACCAGAGCTGACATATAAAAGGTCCTCTGTCACTGTGAAAAGCTGATCAGGGAGCTGACCGTGCCTGTGCTGCCTGCAAGGGGCCATCAGTTCTCTGATGTCCCAGCCAAAGGACCCTCCGAGAGAACCAGCATCTCTTTTGAAAAGCAGCAGCAATTCTGGCCTACTCATCTGCAAGAATGACCTTTCTGGTGGCTCCCAGCACATGACTCGTTCATCACTTGCTGTCAGCTGTCACCTGTGCTGGTGACCACCAAGAACACATCAAAGTGGCTGGCTGTGGGATGAGCAGAGTTGAGACCTGGGCTACCATGGAAGGCAGTAAGGTGCCTCCCTCTCAGATGTGTGGCCTTTGAACAGTAGTTTTAATCTCCCCTTGGTCTCCAAAGGAAATTCCACTACAGCTCACTACTGACCCATCAAACCTACAGGCCTACTGTAACAAAATGGCACTGCTGGCATATTCCCTTTTATCCCCTCCATGCTACCCTCCTGGTGACATATCTCTCAGCACTGCCAGGAAGCTTTGCTCACACCTACTGACCCAGCAAAACTAAAAACTGAGTGTCTCCAGAAGGGACAAGAGATCAGAGAGAAAGAAAATATCTTTCAGGTAGTTCTGGTAATCTGGGTTGCTTTTTCCACAAATTCTTAACTAAAAGAAGCCCCGTGCATTTCTTCATCTGAGTCATGCAAACTGCTGGTCAATCCAGTGGGCATGTATGCTCCCAAGGGATTAGGAGCCAAGCAAAAAAATCAAAGTGGCTGCTGTTAATGCTACATGACTGTATTTATAAAGGCAAGACACATACCTGGCAGGCTGCTGATAACCAACAGTGTGGAAATTATATCACATGAGGCTCTAGCAGACGAAGCCAGGCAAAAGTGCCGCGGGCTATGGCACCACCCCTTGCTCTGAAGCCAGACAATATAGTGCTAGCTATGCACCATGGCAACCAAATAAATACAAGTCTTTGGCACGACAGCTCTCCACTTCAGGTTCCGCAGAAAGCAACAAACCCTGCATAGCCACTCATGTCTCCCAGCTTCAGGAACCCCTCTCAGCGATACTGAAATTTTCTCTGGAGGAGGCACATGCCTCAGGGGACTATATGAGGAGCCTAGGTTACTCAGCCACTTGAATGAGCAGGACTTAGGTGCAAGTACTCCTTATTGGAGACTTTTTTCCTCTCCATGCTTAAATTGATAATTCCGAGGTCAGCTTTCGTGAGGGTTCTGCAGCTGGCTGGGGGAATAAAAACAAAACAGCTCTTGAAAACCAGAAAAAATGAGGGCTAGAACCCCTCTGTTTGCAGGGATGTGATGGGAGGACACCCAGCTCCCTATAACAGCCCCTCCTGCTGACCCTCTCTTCAATCTGAGGCCACTGGGTTTACTCCTACAGCAGCTGCTGTGAGGCCAAATTTGTGGGGCCAAGTGCAAGATTCCCAGCAGGTGCTTGGCAAGCAGTGTATCTTCATTTTTCATTTCTTGCTAAGCCTCCTGACCTTCACTGTCATAGCTACTGGGCCCCTGCATGCTGCCTGCCTCTTTTCTCCACTCCTGGACAGCCCCGGATGCTGAGTCCAACTGGCAGCTGTGACAAAACTGCAGCAAAATCCCCCAGAGCGACTTTGCTTCTGCTGACCAGAGGGCACTGGAGTGTGAGTGAATCACACGGGATGGTGGGAAGGAGGGGTCTGTTTTTACAGCACTCCTGGGAAGTTGTCTTTGCCATGCAGCCAACTTCGAAAGCTGGAAGGACGCTGAGAAAACTCTGAGTCACGTCAGCCTGCTTGGACAGGAAAAAACAATGGCAAAAGTAAACATCTCTCAACAGATAGCTAGTCCTGCCCGCAGGGTCTTCGGCAGCAAGCCAGGGTCTCATCCCAAAGCACAGCCCTCTGGCTGAGGACATGCTGTTGCCAAAGCCATGGTGTGCTACTGCAAACACGTGCATGTGACTGACTTGACTGTCTCCCTGCACAGTGCCGGTGCCAGTGCCAGGCTGCCAATCCCTACAGACAGCTGGTGGTGCTGCTGGTAGGCACTTTCCGACTGTACCAACACGGCTGCCGCTTTGCCTCTGCACCCTGGAAGGGTGGTGGGTGCAGTGCAGCTCTGTGACAGGGATCTGTGGGGCACAGCCAGGCTTTGCCACTGGCCATCAGCCCTAGCATGGCCCACAGGGCCCAGAAACTGTAGCTCTCTGCCCATCCCCTGATGTAGCAGGCTCTGGCATTTCATTTCCCAATCCTCTGCCCCCTGCAAGCCCCAGCAGCCAGAAATGGAACCCTCACTTCGCATCCAGATCCCACATGCTTCAGAGGACACACTCTGATCATGCCTGCTGTGCAGTTTATTCTTCCAGCAGCAGCACTGCCAGACAAAGGTGAATTTGAAGCTGCAAGGAAAACAGCTGTCCATTTATCTTTTTTTTAATCCCTCATTATGCACAGAGAATGGCAAGATAGACCTTTCTGGAAAATGCAGGTAGATTCACAGCAGCACGACAGAACCAATCTCTGGACTGTCCTCTTGGGGCAAGGTACACACAGAACAGGGATTGCTGATATAAATCCAACTGCTGTCACAAACTGCTGCAAATTCACACTTAGTTTCCTTCCATGTGGAGATGCAGGCCACTGCCTCTGTCTCCACACCAGGCAGAAAGAGATCAGAGCCAGCTGTGGTTGCAGGGACCATTCAGATCATCCAGGCTCACTTCTCATATAATACAGGATGTAGAAACTTGTACTGCTCAGCTTCGTGAGAGGCTAGAACACATTTCCTCAAGCAAGTGAGACAGTTTTGGGAACTAGAGACCTTGGTTATTCTGGACTGCTGCTTCCCATTTCTCGCTTCTTTCCTGTTGGGCTAAGCTGTGCCCATCAGACCTTCCCAGAGATGCTTCCCCAGCATCAGTGCCCTACAGCCTTCAGAACACTTCTCTTGGCACACAACCAAGACAAAAAACAGCAGCTAAACATCACATGAGTGACTCAGATTCCTTTTCTATAAAACACCTCCTCTGCAGGGTGCTCACAGACTGCACTTGGTGCTGGTCTCTGCAGAGGGACTCCTGTGTGACAAGTCCCACACAAAGGTGAAACACTTGCTTGGACAGTAAGTGTGCCATTTAGCCAATGGCACAGGCTAAAGAATAGCAAGCTTAGGCTCACCAAGGTTAAAGAAAGCTGTCAAGTGGGAACAAAAAGGATTTACAACACTTTCACCACCATTCTCCTTTTCTAATGGCAAAAACTCCCTGTTCTAATGGCAAAAACTGCTTTAGTTCAACCTCAAGACTGGTCTAGGAATTGTCCTCACTGGGCGGCCTCTGCTCCTACTGTACAGAAATCACCAGTGGGGTAAACAAAAGGGCAAGGCAGCACTGCCCATAGCCAACAAGATAGAAGAAAGTAAACAAAGAAGAGCCCTTCGCTTGTAACCCCTCTCACACTACCCTGGTATGCTCTTGGCAGTGCTGGAGGGTGCAGCCCTCCACACTGAGAGGCAAAGTGGCAAAATAAAGGCAAAGCTCCCAGCCTCCTCTTGGTAAAGCACCACCTGCCCAGCCTCAACAGCACCTGGGCTGCCAGTTCCACCCACTCCTGCGTTTAGATCACTCCTATAGGTCATGAGTCATTCCTTAAGAGTCCTTCAAACTGCTCTACCGTCCCTTGGCCACTAAAGGGCAGCAGGACACATTTGGTCCCCACTGTGTGGCCACTGCCCCAAGACCTCCCAGTTTCACCAGCAAGGTGTCACAGGAAACACCATTCTCTGTGTGTTGTCCTCGGTGGCCTGGAGGCTTCACCCTAGCAAGGAACAGAGCAGACAATAACACTGCAGAACAAGGCACAAAGCTCAACACCAGCACTGCAGCCGGGAAAGCTCTCGGCTGTCCCCCACCCCAATGGCCAGCCTGGTCTGCCTGGGACCTGTGGCACAGCAGTGGGAGGAAAAGAGAGAAAGGGCTGTAACCATTGGGAGCAAAACCAGGCTCCAAGCCCTAGATGGGCCTTACTTACCACGCTGTTGGCTGGTTTGCTGGCGTGTGCCTCCATCTGCTGCCAGTACTTCTTAGACTCCTGCACAATATCTTCATGGGTCATTCCTGGGAAGAAAAAGGAGACAGAACTGAGCTACACTGCTTTGGCCAAGAGAAGAGAAGGAGGGGTTGCAGGACTTCTTAGTTTGGGCTTAGTAACCCCTGAGTGGCTGACAGCTCCCAGCAGTCCCCCTGGTAATGTCAGGACTGGGTTGTGACAGGACCCACCACAGAATATGTCTAATGCCTTGCTAAGGAAGCTGCTCTCTACACAAGCCAAACAAAAGGAGAAGAGTTCAGTCTCCTGGGCTTGTTCAGACCTGACTTTCTGCTCAGGCAGTCTGCAAAGGACCCAGACACTGCCTCCAAGCTAATAATTCATCACTAGGGTCATGAGCTTGATCAAGGCTGTCCCCCAACACCATATCAACAGATTCTACCAAGGTCCTAAAGGTAATGCTTTGTTCCTGTTGATCTACTATATATGGAGTTTTTGCCTCTAGCTTGGAAGATCACAGATACCCACTGAGGCATCTGGCATCTCCAAGACCCCAGAAGTCTCACCTATTACCTGCTGGGATTAATTAACCTGTTACAGCTTCAAGTTGAGGGGGCTTCCCATCAATCAACAGGCGAAGAGGAAAGTTGAAATTCAACACATACAGGAACCAAGCACAACCAAGGCAGCAAGGAAAGACCAACAGTGCAAAACCAACCAAGGAACAGCTGCTAGTAAGTAACCAGCAAGGAAAGATCTGCAAGGTCTCAGATATTAGAAATACAACATCAGACAACAAGAAAAAGGATTGGTCAGACCTTATCTAAGGAATTAGCTCCTGACCAGCTCAAGTGGTGAGGCAAGAGCCTCTGTTAGCACCAGCCAGCTAGATAGGAGTTCAAGTTATTAAGTGCTCTGAAGACCCAAGATAGCTGCCAAAACAAACTGAAGCAAATATCTTGCACAGGCAGCTGACTGCAGCAAGGAGGGTGCTGAGAATGGCCTTGATGCAGCATCCCCAGGATACAGATATTGCAAATTTGATTGCTTTGCTGATGCCTACAGCTTTTATTACTGAAGTGAGGTGTTCCCCAGGAGCATTACATAAATACAACCACTGATCTGGGAGACAGTACATTCCAGAACTTAAGGGCCACCAAACACAAGTTTTCATCTCAGCTTAGGCTGCAAGTAGCTTGGGTAAGTCACAGCATTCCTGACCTCAGTGTTCCTGTCTGTGATTTTGGCTGTTCATGTCCCTGTCAGGCAACACTACTGCCATTTGCACAGGGCTTGAACAGGATGAAAAGCATTCAGGGAACTTCACCATTCTTCAAGAACATTTGCTCAGGCCTTTAAAATGGCAGCTACTGCATAGCTGGTACTGCTCACAGATCAGAGCTGTTGGTGAATATTCTAGTTCTTAACCATTAATCCCAGAAGAAATGGTGTAGAGTTCAAAAAAAAAGGCAATTTCCTCTTCCATTCCCAAGTATTTCAAGGTTGGGCACAATGCTGATTTGTACTTTGGGTACAAAAACTCTAAAGCTGGGAAAACCGCATCAAAAAGTTACCATGCTGCACTGGACCTGGCAGGGAATGGGCCGAAGCAGCTCCCACCTTCTCCATTCTGCACACCTGTGATCCCTGGGGTGCAGAACCAAAGGGAGAAGCATATACAGGTCTTGTCAGAAGACTGAATTTCAAGCATAGTTCTTGTGACTGCCTTCTTCCAGTTCCAGAAGTCTGAACTAACTCAACCATACAGTCTAGAAATGTGGTGGTTGGGAAAGAAAAACCCTCCCAAATGTGAAAGGATGGTTTCCAATCTACCAGCTTTCCAAAGCATTTACTGTCACAGAGAAATGATCTGGGAACCAAAAGGTCCATGTGTTGATTACTTGTAATACTTCAGCATCTTTTGCAACATCATTAGTGAAGACAAAGAGTCTGTTATTACCACTGGTGGAAGAAGATAGCAAGAGATGTCTGTGAAAAGCCACAGTGAACAAGAAAATAGTCCTGCCTGTCCAATTTTCAGATCTTGGGAACCTTTACTCCGCTAATACAATCCTTTATCCCCATGAACAAAGCCAAAAGCTCTGTAAATGCTCAAATGGCTGTGAAGTGTTTCAAATGTAAGCTGCCCTCTTCCTCCTCTTGCTGAGCAAATAGTGCCCAAATGAAACTTTCTGCTCCAAAACTAAATCATTCCCAGAGAATGGCAACAACTACCTTTCATCTCAGTTTCCATAATGGAGGCTACACTTAGGAGAGGTAATAAACTACTACTCTAGGAAGGCAAACTCACAAGGAAAGCAGGCTCATATATACAGCCCTGCAGGAAAAAACCCACAAGGTAACATCTCCCCTATTGTTGGAAAAGGTGGAAATAAGCACAAGGCTTAATGATCACCTCTGCAGCTTAACTCATGGCTTGTTCCATCTCCTCAGCTTCCCCTTTGAAATCACTTCTTCACGTAAAGAAGGCAAGAAGAAAAAAATCAGTCTATTTCTTCTGCAGGATGAAGAGGAAGAAACACAGAGGGAAGGAAGAAGGGAGCAAAGAAACTTTTCGAATAAGAAAACCAAACCAAAACAACAAAAATAAACCAACCATGGGATGGGGAAAAAGGCAAGGTACTTGAATATTAGAGTGCCCAGAGTACAATGAGCAGTATTGCAAGCATGCACTGGGCAGCAATGGTGGCCCATGACTCACAGGCAACGTGCTATCTTACAAACTCCAGAGCTTTAATTTTTTAATTTCCTAAGGCCACAAGTAAATGAGGGCAAATGGAAAGATTAAAGACGGCATTTCCCACAGTGTGCTACTTGTTCATCACTGTCCCTCATGAGCTGAAGCCCAGGCCAAGGACTGCACTAAACATCAATTATGACATCAAAGAGTGGTGAGAAACATCCATAATGTGTTTCCTCTCTGAAGTACTCCCATTACCAGGCTGGGTGTTGCACTAAATGAGACCCTGTGGTGAAAAAGCATGTAGGTAGCACCGTGGGTGGACCAGTATCTACACAGCCAACAGGAGAGCAGCCAGAGAAAACCTCCAATATATCAGACAGAGACAAAGAGACAGGACTGAAAGCGCCAGATGTGGCAGTGTCATTATATGCTTTCCCTGAGTTTAATCTCTGTAAAACCCTCTCCTGAGGCAGGTCATCAAAGGCTTTCTGGGAAATACCAAGTATCTTGCTGCTGGTGAATTTGTTTTGAGAAACTGGAGATGCACAGCCTTCTTTATATAACCAACTGCTTTGTCACCTGTGCATGCTGCCATTCTCACTGCAGCAGATGTTCACTCAGGGGTCCAGCTGCCATTTGCACAAGACCTAAGCACCAAACACCTCTTGGGATTCAGCTCTACCTCATTATCATTTAAATTTATTGAGCTGGTCCCAAGGGAAAGGCTTTCTGGTCTGCAAATTATAATAGCACTGTTCCTGTAAATGGACAAGGGCCAAATCACCTCACAGAACACCTTGGTCCTCTTTTTTGTGTCCCTGAGGAGGCAGAGTAAGTAATATGCACAAGCGAGTGACACCTTTTCAGTACTTCCAAATCATCTTCTTCCCCTCTCAACTGGCTCTGGGTACACACTGGAAGAAACTCAGGTATACACAACACCAGCCAAGTCACACTCACCTGAATATTGCTGCAGCAGCCAGACCTTGAGCTCAATGAAACTGTGAGCAAAGTGGCAGCTGTCCTCACGCAGGCAGCCGTAACGCACCTCATGTCGGCACACGTCGAACTGGAAGTGCTCCTGGAACTGACGGATCTTGGAATATTTCAGGGAGGTGGAACGCACAATGTGGACCAGACACCTGCAGAAAAGTATGAAGCACCAGAGGATCAAACCCTTCCCACCTCCTCCTTACATATGATATCCAGACATTTGACTGGGCAGGCAAAGGACACAAGGAAATCGACACCAGGAGAGATAGATTCCCTCTGGGAAAAGCAAACCCCTATCCTCCCACCCTATCAAGCCTGGGTAATTATTTTCACCTTCAGCACATGGGTAATGCTCTGCTTAAGTTCAGAGATCAGACGTTTCAAAACAGGCAGCAAAGATACCAGCTCCTCTGGTTTAGCATCTCCTAGGTCTCAGGTTGCCAGGAACCAGAAGGAATTGTATGACTGTGTACTTGACATGTTTGTTATACTTGTTTTCCTAAACATTCATTACCAGACAGACAGAGGCAGGATCCTGACCTAGAGGAGCCTTGTTTTGACTTTTTTTAAAGGCCAAACTGGAAGGCAAATTAAGTCAATGGAAAACTTAACAGACTGACTCCAAAGGGCTTTGCTGATGCCTGAAATCCCTCAGCACCAGGTGCAAACATGCAGGATGAAGCGCATAGTGCTATGTATCATGATTTGAGCTATCCTGTGATTGGAACCCATAGGAAGGAAAAGAAGAAAGAGACCAGAGCCTTGGAATTAAACTGGCTGGACTTGTGAGAGGTGGTTTCCATCAGGAGAAAAAATTGTTCACTCACTTGTTGTCATGGAAACTGTGTTTTGCAGAAAGGTTGGAGCAGACAGATGGTGTGTCCTTGGTCCCTTTGCTGATAATCCGGGGTTTGCTGTCAAAGCAAATCTGAGAAGAGAAGAATTAGCATACTGGGAAAATCTTAGAGAGCAGTGAACCAGATCGACTTCGCTTGGAAGAGGAAGAACCAGAGCCAGCCTATTCTAATGTTCAAAGTTAGAAAGAAGTGTGGTGAAAACTTTGTGGTAGGGCTTTAAAATAAAGCAAGTCAGTCTCTGGAAAAGCTTCTGGACAACATTTTTTGGCTTATTCTCAACAGTATTTTCCATTGTGGTTGGAAAAATTTTGGTCAGAGCTGCATACGCTTTCCCTGTTAGACAACAGAACAAGAACAAGGGAGAAATAAAAGAACAGCCACTTCACAGCAAAGAACACGTCCCTTTACATGTGCTGCCAACACACAGAACTCTGTGCTGCAGAGCTTTAAGATGATATGAGGCAATTCTCAACTGACCAACTCAGTAGCTCTGCACAGATGTCAAGTGGGAATATTTTGCATTATGAAATTCCAATTTCTAAAGTAACTGGGACTAAATTACAATTCAAAGCAACATCTCAAGATGGAAGAAGAGACAGGTGATCCCACGAGGCTGTAAGCACCTGGTTCAGCTGCAGGGCTAAGGAGGAAAGCTACTCCTTTCTCCTATACAGCAGCATACAATGCTCACTGTCCTTCTGGGAGCAGGGCACTGGCTGGGACATACAGAGTCACAGGTGGTGGCCTACTCCTGCACCTTTAAGATTTCGCTCTTGAAGAATGTCCAACGCTCCTGGACTCCTTTTCCCTTCAGTACTCTGTCAACCAGGCTCCTAAATAGGCTAAAGTCTGCCCTTCAGAAGGTGAGGTGGCAAGGTGGCAGTTCTGCTGACCCCTCTCCTTATTTCTCCAAGAATGAAAATTCTATCATTGCATGATTGCTGTGCCCAAGATGGCTTCCAACCATCTCATCGCCCACCAGTCCTTCTCTGTTCACAAACCACAGGTCCAGTGGATGCCTTCCCCAGTTGTCTCCCTCACCAGCTGTGTCAGGAGTTATCTTCCACACACTCCAGGAATCTCCTGAACTGTTTCCTCTCTGCTGCTGTTACCAGCAGACACCTAGTAAGTTGAAGTCCCCCACAAGAACAAGGGCCAACAATTATGAGACTTCTCCCATCTGCCTATAGAATATTTTGCCTGCCTCTTCACCCTGCTAGGGTGGTCTGTAACAGACTCCCACCTTGTTGGCCTTCCCCCAGTTCCTACCCATAACCACTCAACCCTGTCATCATCACTGTTAAACTCTAGACAGTCAAAACGCTCCCTAACACACAGGGCTCCCCCACTGCCTCTCCTTCCTCACCTGTCCCTCCTGAAGAGTTTACAGCCATCCATTGCAGCACTCCAGTTGTGTGAGTCATCCCACCGTATTTTCATGGTGGCAACTATCAATGTATCAGTGGTCCAGATACATTCTGAAGAGATGATGGATGCCTGCCCCCTCCCACCAGATCTGTACCTCACAGAGGAAGGTGAAGATGCCCTGATGTTCCTTGAGGAGCTTGGCAATTGT
This sequence comes from Dryoscopus gambensis, assembly GCA_013389985.1. Classification (NCBI taxonomy): domain Eukaryota; kingdom Metazoa; phylum Chordata; class Aves; order Passeriformes; family Malaconotidae; genus Dryoscopus; species Dryoscopus gambensis. The sequence goes on from WEIT01031038.1 coordinate 41,500, forward strand.
GAGGCTGCTCTGCTTGATCCCACCTAGTGGGTCAAAGAGGAGGTCACGGTTGAGGGTCCCCTTCCTCTCCTCTGTCCACACGTCGATCTCTTCCTGGTGGTACGCGAAGGTGCAGTTATCCCCGTACTTACAGTCCTGCTTGTTAAGCATATCTACAAAGCAACAAACAGCACACACCACCACACAGGCAGGGCAGCCCAGTCAGAAACTAAACTCTCTCTCCTCTCCTCCCACTGCCCATGCCTCACAAGGAGCTGAAAGCAAGAAAACAGAGAGCTAAAAGGAAAAAACATCTCCTCCCAAGTTCACCTATATCAAGACATTCAGGAAAGGTAATGCAAACTACTGAATGGTGACAATCTCCAATAATGCTGCTGTGGGGGAAACCATCTCAAAACAGAAGCCAGCTTTAATTCAGTGCCTGGCCAAGGACAGATCATGACTTAACTAACCCCTTTTAAAGCTGTCCTGGTTTGAAAAGATATAGATTAAGTTCTCCCATAGGCCCAGCAGTAAGGAGCCATGTTATCTTGGCTCTTGCAATCTCCCCACCTCATTAGGGACTTTGTAATGACACTGCCTCAGGGAACCAGTCTGGTCATACTGTCTGCATGTACGGTGGGATGGGCTGGAGCAAAGGAGCAGGCAGAGAATGCTTTTTCCTAGGCAGAACCACAGCCCTGCCATGGGGCAGTTGGGTTGAGTGGGACTAATGTGAGCACATGTATGGGAGGCAGGTTCTCAGTAAATCCCATGTCAGCAGAGCAGCTCTGAGCGCTCGACTGTACGCAGCACGTCACTGAGCCTTTGGAACTCTTCTGCTCCACCACTTTAGAAGCCCTCCACAACATAGCAGCTCATTGCCCTTCTCTGTACTGAGCCATCCAGTCCATAGGCTACTGATGGGACAGGAGACCCTACAGCCAGCAGGCAATATCAAACAGAATTTCCCTCCCAGTCTCCCCTGGCACAGCCCCTTCCTGGTGACCAACCGCCACAGATCACCTTTGCACAGATAATAGGATCCTACAAAGTTGGTTTTGGTTGGGCGAGGACGGATCCTCTTCCAGGTCTTGTCTTCTGAGTTCTTCACCCTGCCCAGCAGGATGTCCCGCTTGCACTTGTGCTCCAAGCCTTCCCGATAGGTGTAATCGCCAGCCCTGGGCCCTGCCAGAGAGAATAACCCCATCAGCTTGGGGGAAGCCAATTCCTAGTCTGTGCCCGTCCTCTGGTGGCAGAGCAAATGCATCACCTGTTTTGGGGTAGCAGATATGACAGGCTTGTTTGAAAACATGAGTAGACGCCAGGGGGTTCTTCACCAGCAGGGCCGTGTTGGGCATTACTGGTTCTGGCTGGGACAGCAGGTGCTCGGTGGCCTTGGGGACAGCTGGGTGACTCACTCCACCAAGGCTGACCTGAGTGAAAACACATGTACCTCTCTGTTCAGCTCTGCAACCACATGAACAAGAAACCTCTCTAACCCCCTGCCCCACTCCAGTCTCTCAAAACCTTTTCATTTCCTCTCTCATCAAAATGTTCACATCTGAAATGAAATTTCCGGAAGAGATGCATGCAATTTGTACAAAGAGAATGAACACTGTGCTATGTTCGCTTCAAAGACTGGCCTCTTTCCTGCTGGTAAGAGACCTCTTTTCTATCACGAGCCACAGAACAAAATGCCCGCCTCGTTCCTTCCCATTCCTTCCATCGCAATCTACTCAGCAATGAAGGACTTTTAAATCAACCTTATCCCAACCTAAGAAAGAACCCAAACTGATTATCAGTCAGTCTTCAGGGATATTCACATTGATGTTAATACAGCCAGCAGATGACAGGAACTCAAGAATAACTTTCGTTCCAAGTTTGCTAATCCTCCCCTTTTTCTCCAAGACTGGAGACATAGGACAGAGCCAGAACATTTGGAGAAGCATCCTGACAGGGGCAGAGGGCAGCAAAGAACTTTAGTAGCCTGAAGCGAAAGTTGGCTTGCTCTGCCCCATCCTTGAGCATTATGTGGCTGCCAGATACAGTCGGACATCGGCCTCCACGATCCCCTGCTGACCACACAACCTTGGTCACACCATGCTTATCTTGGCAATTTGCACTTATGCATAAGAACAAAGATGGAACAAATGTCTTCCTACTGACTCTGGGGAATCTTTACCTGCCTTGCCACAACAGGAGAGGCAACACTCACCAGGGCAGGGTAAGAAGAGGTGCCCAAATTACCTACATCACCCAAGTGACCACTACTACCACCACTACTACCTTGGCTCCAGAGCACCCTGGGATGTCAGCACAGGGCAGTAGCTCACTCACCACTGGAGCTGGTTTTTGGCTGCCAGGTGGGTGTCGCAGTTCCTGAGAGCTAGTTTCTTCTAGGCAAAAGAAGGGAAAAAGAAGCCCACAAAACAAAAACAATCATTTCACTCTCAGAGGCAGATCTACTCACAAAAGGACAAACAAAAGCTTATTAAATGAATTTGCTTTGTTTATTTCATAATGTTTTAATACTTTCTTCCCAAAGCATCTATCTAGACTTGGAAAAACTACAGAAAAGGTCTTCTTGTCCCAGAAATCCTACTGAATCCAACTCCATGCTGGTGAGCACTGGCATTCCTAAAGTGGCATCCCAAGACTGAGGTGAATGTGAGTGTTCAAGTGCTGACTGGCCAATCTCTGCTGTTCTCAAGACACTCTTGCTGCCAATATACTGCAAAACTGGGAACAAGTTACCAAGAAGAAGCCCACTTCCCTCCTGAACAGGAGGGGACTTAGTCTTTGCCCACCATCCTCCACACCTTTTCTCCTTGTGACATCAGAGTGCAGAGCCCCATTCAAGAGGACACCCACTGCCCTGAATCCAGAGACGGGAAAGACCTACCTTAGCCTCTACCATTCTGCCCAGCACAACAAGGTCCTGTATCATCTTAAACAGTCATCCCCATTCTGCTCACTTTGTGCAAAATGTCAGAGTCATTGAGGAGGAGGGTGGAGCAATCATGCTATAGTCCAAATTGTGCCAAGGGAGGTGCTCTGGACACCAAGCCAAGTTTAAATGTCATCACTCATCACTATACACCTTTGTGTTCCTTTCTCCTCTTTAGATTTCATTCCACGCATGTACTGGTTATCTGAGATTACACATCTACAGCCTTCCTCGTTACTTTTGAGCTAAACATAATCAGTTACTCTGTTCAAGACAATTCCCTGTCCTCTTCTACATTTATATTCCTGTTCTGCCACACCAGCAGAGAAAGCTATAAGACAGATGTCCTCAGCTTTGAAGGAAATAATTTTGACATGCATTCCCAGCTAAGGCAACACAAAACCTCATCACCCTGCACCTACCAATGGCAAAGGAATCCAAGGTATCCAGCGACCCCCTGCTTGTCCCAAAGGAGTCCAGGGCATCAAGCCGTGTATCTGTGTATGGAAGCAGATCCAAGGAATCCAGCGAATCTAAAGTGGAGCCGCCACTTCCTCCTGGTGGAGCCTCGAAGGCATCCAGGACAGAGGAGGAGGAGAGCTGCTTGGTGGGATCCATCACCAGGCCAAAGGAGGCAGGTGGCAGAGGAGTGGAGACAGGGATGCTGGCTGTCACAACTGGAGGCAGCAACGGAGTTCCCCCCGGAAACACAGGAATCAGCTGGGGCATCTCTGTTGGCAGGTTGGTAGGAATGGTGCCCTGGACCAGAGACTTCAGAGGAGCAGGAAGGAGGATAAATAGCAAGTCAGTATTGAGGAGCAAAGACTAAAAACAGATGTCCTGGGTTTGACTGGCCTAGAGTTAATTTTCTTCTTAGTGGCTGGTACAGCGCTGTGTTTTTGATTTAGCATGAGAATAATGTTGATAACACACTGATATTTTGGTTATTGTTAAGTCGTGCTGACTCTAAGTCAAGGACTTTCCAGTTTCCCATGCTCTGCCAGTGAGCAGGTGCACAAGAAGATGGGGGAGAGCATGGCCAGGACAGCTGATCTGAACAAGCCAAAGGAATATTTCATACCACAGAACATCATGCCCAGAATATAAAGTGGGAGAAGTCGGTCAGGGTCACTGACTGCTGCTCAGGGAAGGCTGGGCATTGGTCAGCAAGTGGTGAGCAATGGTACTGTGCATCACTTGTTTCTCTTGGGTTTTATTCCTCCCTCTCTCTCCTTTTCTATTATTATTGTTGTTAATATTGTGTTTTATTTCGTTTCACTTATTAAACTGTTCTTATCTTAGGCCCCAAGTTTGGGCTTTTTTTCAGTCATCCTCCTCACTGGGGAAGGGGTAGGAAGAAAGTGAGTGAGCAGCTGTCTGGTATTTAGTTGCTGACTGGGGTCAAACCATGACAACAGAGAGCAACAGAGTCTCAGTGAAGGATTGTACTAGCTGCAGCAAAAGGATACCTGGCAGCTCAATCCACCTGCAGACTTCCCACAGACCTTCCAATTTTTCTGTACTGCAAACAGTCTGGACCAGGATCCCTGAGGAGGTGTTGGGATACCTGAGTTCATCAGTCTGCAAGGCAAGTGCCCTGTGCTGGGCACCTAAACCAGCTCAGGTCAAGAAACAATGCAGCTGAGTACACACAGTGCCAAGGTCAGGGTAATGATCATGACTCATGGCACCTCTCATCAGGGCTTTTCCAACATGAAAATCAGTATATTGCCTCCAGACCCAAAGTGGCTCACATAAGCAACACTGGCAACTAAAATCCAACATAAGTATGAATACAGATTGTCTATGCAGCCCCCAGACCTCTTCAAAGAGTTGCGCGCAATGTGCACAAAATACAAGATTAGAGCATGCCCACTGTATAAAATACATCCATCATTCCTGCTTCACCACACTCATTTCTACTCAGACTTGCTTCAACTTCATGGGCATGAGAGGCCAGGTGGAAGGAGATGTCAGGGGAGGGTTACTTTGGCTATCTTTTGAGAGGCAGCTCCCTGAAGTTGCACACAGCAAAGCAGGCTTGGAGGATGACTCTACATACTCACAGTAGCAGAAATAAAGGAAAGAATGAATGAGTTTTGCCAGAGGAAGAGATAGGAGAAAAGAATTACAGAAAGAGAGAGAGAGGCAGCATGTACATCCTCATGCTCCAAGGACCTATTTGGAACAAAGAAGCAGGGGACCCATGCAGTGCCCACTCTTACTAGAGGGTATGGTGACCCTTCAGCAAGGGAATCCAGGAGGGAGTCTAGTTCTTCCCCAATGATGTCCCCATCTGTGAAGTCCTCCACGTTCTCAGGCACTGGCAAGGGTACACAGTCTGGAGATGGGAGCAAGCTGGCAGCAGGAAGAGAGGCGGGCAAGCCCTTTGCATCTGAGTCAGAGGGCAAAGGGGCCAGCCCCTCGTTCACCGGGATGGAGGTGGCCACAGGAGCTGGGAGGCACTGCAGGCCCACAGGGCAATCTGTGATGAGAGAAGAACAGAGCCAGTCACCAGGAAAGCCTCTTGCAGGAGGCAAATGGAACACAACATGGCAAAACCAATACTGTACAACTCCATCAAAACACAAAAAACAAGTATGCCAATTTTCTGAGAGGACAGGCTCTAGTCTGAAGAGTACTTGCCCTTTCATTTTTGTTCCCACTCTCCAATGGCTCACCAATAGCTGAAATACATTCTAAGGGCCAGTGCCCAGTCTGACTGTCAGGATTTGGCAAGCACGTACAGTAACCAGGAACAACACAAAACCTGTGGCCGAGCAGTTACCAAATTCCAAGTTTGCCAGGACTAAAGGCCAGGGGCACATAATCCAATTTCTCTATAACCTACCACCTGATGTTTTCTTTAATGTTCATCACTAATTCATTTGGCAGAGAACACTGCCCTCTCTGCTCCTTAGAGCTTTGATATCCTAGCTGAAAGCTTGCTTACACGCATACCCTCTCTAAAAACCCAGGCATCCTAAATGGAAGAAGATAAAAAACACAAGGCCCTGTTGGGAGGAGAGTCTGAGATTGAGTGCTCAGATCAGGTTGTGCTAACAATGTGTCCCAAAAATCCCCATCAGACTCACCCAGCTGTCCTTACCCAAGTAAATTCCCTGCTCTTTAGTCTTTCCTGATGTCCACAAGTGGGAGGTTGCTACCCATTTTCCCCCTCAACATCTGCAAATCAGCAAATATGCCCTTGGGAACTCGTGTGAGGCGGGGTTGAGGCAGTGGTTCTCCCTAAGGTTTCTTCCCCTCTCCAGGACATTACTAAAGTAGTAAGATGTTCCCATCATGCAATATAAACCTCTGTTAAGTGAAGTTAAGGTTGCAAGCACATATTCTTCACAGAAGAGCATTTTATTCTCAAAAAAATTAAAGGTTAAAAAAAAAAAGTTCAAATGTTAGAAATTTGGAAAACGCAGCATTACATTTGCAGTTCTCAAACCAAGCACCCAAACTACCTCAATTCTGCCCCTGTGCAGATGTCCTGGAATAAAAGAAAAGAAATAAGACAAAGATGCTACCTTCTCCACCCACTCCTCCCATTGGCTGCGCTGTAGCTGCAGCAGACTAAGGCTATAAAAGCAAGGCCAAGTTTGGAAGGAGAGACAATGGCTTTTATTAGAAAGACTGATAATACTGGAAAAGAACCTAGACAAGCTTCAGAGACACAAAACTTGATCCAGAAAGAAATGCTGCATCCTGTCTGTACCAGGTCTGTTCACTCAGCCCCCACAAGAACTTGGCCATCCCTTTGCATGAGGGACTGGGGGAGTGAGCCCAGTTACTGTCTGTATACTCCTCGTTCACTGGTCCAGGAATGTGCTGGTGCCTTCTTAGAGAGCTCAGCAAATTAGCAGTTCCAGCAAACCCGCAAATCCTGAACCAAACAACAGCAGAGATGACACACACAGGCATGTCCCCCTATCGCTAACCCCACCAGGAGCAGAGCAACCCCTGCAACCTTTCCTTCAGTATTTGTTGTGAGTGGCCCACGTGGATGGACCACAGCAAAGGTCACTGTGCAAGGCACTGGAGGCTGACAAAAGACAGGCTGACACTGGAGCTGTGACAAAAGACAAGGAAAGCAGGGGAAGTGGCAAGGAACAGACGCAGTCCCTCTCCACATCCTCAAACATGCCATTGAAGGAAAGCACATGTTGTACCTTATGGGATCCAACACAGGACTTGGGATCCAACACAGTGCTGCAGTTGAATACATTTTCCACAGGAAGCAACTCAGAGGAAGGCTGTGCATGTCCTTAGTTTTGCCCCATGAGTCAGGCTCAGCTCCAACCCCATGGTTGGCTCAGCCCCATGCCCCGTTTGCAATTACTTCTCTCATCTCATCTCCCTTTGGTGCAGAACCCCCAGCCACCAGGGAGCCAGCCATCCAGCTTCCCTCATGGCTGGAAGCTTGGCCAGATTCCCTGCAGTACAAAGGGATGGCTTGTGCCTTCCCATTTTTCAGATGTTTAAATCTGGAGTACTGTCAAGATCCCTACAGAAGCCAACAAGAAGTTCAGAACATGCCGGAAGGGATGGGGACACGTGCAGCAGGAAGCAAAAGGGTGCACAATGACAGGGCCCCAAAGGATCCAGCAGCTCAGACCTTCTCTGAGGAATGAGGCCCTGCATTTTCCACTCAGACTGGGAAGCAAAGAAAAGAGGCCCTCACACACCCTAAGAGGGCCCAAACCCAGAAAAGCTGAATGCATGACCAAAAGGAAGACAGTAACATGGGATCCCCCACAGCTCAGTGCATGTGAAGGGCAAGGAGAAGAGCAGGGACCAACAGGTTCCACTGCTTGCAAGTGGAAGAGGGAAGATGTCCACTCCCCTCTCCCTGACCACTCAAACCCTGTCATTCCTTCAGCCTTCACTCCTCCCACTCTACTCTGTCCCATCTTCTTTCCATTCTCTCCTTTCCCATTCCTGCTTTCCTCAGGACACCCCATCTGCTGACCTCACTGAGCAGCTGGGATACCCACATCTCATGTACTCTCCTTACAGAATGCTCATGCATCCTCTGCATTCCCCTAACGTTTGCTCCATCTAAAAAGAATAAAACGGCTTTCTTTGATGAGTAGCTCAGGCACACCCACACCTGCTGATTTCTGCCCCTGCCATCACTCTCAGCCCCACGTATTATTCTAAGCTCAGTGAGGGTCTTGTCCATACACTCCCATGAACCAAGTCTCCCATACCAAGCCCCAGCTGGTAGATTCTCTGGCCATACACCTGCCTGTCCCTGTTGGGCAAATACACAGCTTTTAAAAGCACTGTTTCTAGCTCCACTCTCCAGAACAGCAGTGGTTCCCTAGTGCATTAGCTGGCCAACGGCCATACTGAGCCAGATCTGAGCCATGATCTCTCTGCAGGACTGGCCTGAGTTAATCAGACGACTTCAAGCAAAACATGCAAGGAAAGGGCTTCAAGAGTTTGCATCTTAAAACAAGAAAATAAACCCTTGCTAAAAAAACTTTGTATCTGAAACTCTCAGGGTACCCAGCACCCACAGCCGTCCTGGTGGCACACCACTCTCAGGGCAACGGGGTAACACATAATTCCAGTGCTTTTGCAAAGATTTCCCAGCAGTAAAGGCTCTGTCTGCCTAATCTGCAGCAAAGGTGGCATGCTGCTCTTACACCAAATCCAGATTAGATAAAGAGCTTACTGCATGCAGTCATTCGCTACTCTGTAGTAGGAGTCCAGTTAATTTTAGCACAGTAAGATAATGTGAAAAACTCTCCTTAATTCACGGAACGGGGTCTCATGATCTCATGTAGCAATCAGACACTGAATTGGCATTCAACAGAGAACTAACATGTTTTCCAAAGCACCCTAATCATAAAATTAGTTTCTTTCTATGAAGAGAGCAATTGTTACTTGTGGTGGTAAGTACTCACACTTATCTCCACACACAGAGCTATCTCACAAAGGAACAAAGGCTGATGTGCTTAGAGGCAGAAGTTCAGAGCTCCTGTACACAAGGTAGCAAGCCTTTCTACAGGGGCAGAATTGAGGTCACTTGTTTCCCAGCATGAGAAAAACAACCCTGTTAGTCTTCCTTCTCCTCCTGGGTGCCTAACACTGAACTCAGCTCTCCCTGGGTCACTCACAACTCCTTTTGATTTCAATTCCTCCACTTCAACATCTCGGAGGACCATATGCACTCAGAGCACAAACAACCCTAACTTCACTTTATCTGGACTGTTTTGGCTTGGAGCCAAGTTTCAGAAGCTTTGCCAAGCACAGCTTTAAAAAAGCACAACTGGAGAGAGCTGTGTACCTCAGCAGACCCTTTTAATTCCCAGATGCGTCTCTCACTTGGCCTGAACAAAAAGCTGTTTTTGCAAGAAAGACACTCCTGCTTTGCACCACTTTTTCCTTCTCCTAGTCACTGAAGCTGGGAGTGTGCAGAAGAGACACAAATGCAGGTGATGAACCTCTCAAGTCTGCCAGCCTGGTCACATATACCACACTGAAGCCACGAAAGTCTGAGGAGAGACGTATCTTTACCTGTTTCGATGTCATCTATTGAGCCCAATCCATTGGAAGTAGTCTGCAAAGAGGATGTAGGAAAAGGAGGAGGAAAAATATTGTGAGAAATTAATCTTTAAATAGACATAAATGCATATGACCCTTTCTTTTCCTTTATGGCCTCTTTCTGTGCTAGAACAGTAAAACCAATGAACTTTAGGAGGCCATTAATCCAAGGAACCTATTCGTGTTTACCTTCAGCAGCCGACAAACCCTTTTGCTGCAAAGGAAAACCATGCCTGCACAATATCCAGCCACGTGAGCGATTCCATACATAGAATAGGGTATTTTATGTGTGGATCAGAACACTGTGTCCCAAGTCCCAGGACACACTAACTGGTCAGCCCACTGCATGGGAGATCTGATTAGCCTGATCTTACACAACGTTCCTTTTCTTAGTTCACATATTTTGCAGTCTAACAACCACAAACTTCTACAGCAAATTCAAAACAGGAAAATGTTTCTGCCAAGACAACTGCTGACTTGGAGCTCAAGGCAAGGAATAAATTGAGTCCATATTTTACAGAAACATGAACAGAGGTAAGTATGTGTGCTTTTAGTTTAAGCTTAAAAAGGCACAAGTAAAGCATTTATCTTGTGATATTGCTTCTACTACAATCAGTTTTGCACTATTTTCAATTCTTACAAAAGGAAAAGATTTTCAAATTAAAAACTAGGCACAACTATTAAAGAAAGCTGACTGGCCTTACTAGAAAGACATGAAGCCAAATCATTGAACAGTGAGAGATCAACTAGTTCTTTAGTATCCCATCTTGTTGTACAAAATTACAATGTTTACAGTTTTATTGTTTGTTTACTTTAAGGAGCATTGTGAAGTACCAAACAGCCTGTAAAAACAGTAAGTGCTTGTTTGTTGGGAGGTTTTTTTGGCCCAGTGCTAGAACAAGGAAACCAGCAATTTCTTATATTTTACCTTAGTATTTATACACTGCCCTGCCCAGCTAGATCTCCCAGGACAATACAAACAATACACAAACTGTGTATGTACCTTGCTCAGTACCTCACGGTATATAATTTTGTATGTTTCTTCAGCAGTTGCACTTTCTGACTTTTACTCAGCATTGTTGTTAGATATGTAAAACTTGAAAACAAAAATTTATTTAAAATGCAACAGAAAGCAAACATTCACAATAGCTAAGAAAAATAAGCATCTTCAGTGATCTAATTACTGACAAAAATTACGTCGGTAGAAGTATTTTCAAAGAAATTAATTTCTAGGCAATATTCCTTAAAATCAAAAAACACTAGTTGAAACAGCTCAAACCTAAAAGACAGTTATAAATTTGCATGTAAATAAAACCTTAAAATATTCTAGTAGCACAATCCATAAACAGTAACAACCACAGGATGCAAACTCTACCTGGTTTGACGAATTGATGGATGTGCCATTACTGAGTAGTGAGAATGTTTCCAATTCCTGCTGCAAGGAAGAGAGAGGTCTTAGACCAGAATTCAGCCTATGAATGCTCATAAACTAAGCAAAGCTGGATTACAATACGGTTTCCTTCCAAGCACTGCCCAAAAATAAAAGCCACCCCAAAAGGTTACCCCATTGTGACACAAGGGTACACATTTGTCAACACTGAAAAGGAACATATAATTGTTCTGCACACCTCGGAACATCCAACCCACAATCAGGAGGCAAAAAACTTCCTTGAGAAACAGAAAGGTTTGCTTTTCATTAAGAAATTACTACTTTGGGAAGGCATTACAGTATTGGAATGAAAGCTGGAACTCAACACGAGAGATGGCAAAGTGTTAACAAAATACCAGTCACAAAATTTCAAATAATAAAAAGCATTTTGGAGTGTTTAATTTTTATATTTCTAACATACAGGTGGTTTAAGCCCATCTCAGCTGAGTAACACGACAGCAGCAAAAAAAGGTGGCAAGGCCAACACAGTGAACAGCAACAAAAGGTATTTCCCCATAAACTTCCCTTTCTTTGAGACAGGATCATTTGGGAGTGTTGAGAGCTGCTACAAGATCAAGGAGATTTTTTAGGGTAGGCAACTGACACGTGATGTTTGCCGGGGAGAGGATTAACACGTTACAGCCAGATTTACCCCAAAAGCTCTCTGTAGACTGGATGCCCACCAGTCACTCCACCTCATGCTACAAAGGTGCCCCTCTGGAGATGGAACACGCTGTTTGTATAACACACCGCCGCACGTGGGGCTGAGGATGCAAACACAAATGTCAGCCTCTGCTACCAGCTCACGTTCTCTGCTCCTGAGAATAAAATCCGTGACCAAGGCAGCTTTATGGGAGAGCAGCTTGACGGCTAGCAGTGGCTTGACGCCCTCTAGCTCCATCCCAGGGTACACATTTACACACCTACAGCACTTCCTTGCAGAGCCACGTTACAGATCCAGCCACTGGTGTCAATTAGCTTCTGAGCAGGTGTATAGCCGTTGTCCTCCCAAATCACAATCCTTTCCCCCACTACAAAGAAGTGTACGCCTAGAAATGGTGCAGGAACCGTTCATAATCCACTGCACGGCAAAACCAGCCATGCCTCCAATGCAGCAGATGATCCCATCCTTCTCATCCCATAACAGGGAGAGGACTGTAATGCAAAACCTGCTTTGGGATCACACCACGTGTCCCTCTCCTGCATAAAAAACAGGCATCTACTGCATCGCAAGTTTCTCCTGCAGCACCAGCCTGGCTCAGCTGGGGACTCAGAAAACATCCTGGCAGTAGACACAGAGCAGCAATGGGGTTAGAAATGGATCAAGGCAAAGTGAGTCAGAGGGTCAGAACAAGGAGGGTTGCCAGCAGCCTGCTAAAGAGTTTGCAGGGTTGTGTACACGTCTGTAACTGCAGAGCAGCACCTACCATTTGTGCAAAAGTAAATCTGCACAAGCAAAGGATAGCCTCTAGAACAAAAAAAGTCATACCTGAGGTCTTTTGTATGCTTTTCGAACCCTCAGTCCCAGCTTCTGGGCAAGCTCCTGTCCCAGCTGTGTGACGCTTTCATCCTGGGGATGAAACCATTGACAGGACACTTTCAGTTTTGCCTTTGTGGCACACAGAATGAAATAAAGAGGAACACAGTTATGCCCATTGGGCTACACCAAGAAGCCTCAACTTTAGACAGCAGCAGGTAGATAATTTCCAGAGCAGCCCCAGGAGAATCCAGGCAGACTTCAGCATTCTTGTCATTCAGTCCTGCCGAGATGCTGCAGCTGCACCAGAAGTTTTGCCCTACACTCGTTCAATGCTGCACAAAATCAGAATCAAATATCTGCTTCCAACAAAGCACCCACTCTGTGAAAACAGGATTCAGGAGTCCTGCTGGCAAGTTGGCTGAAGGAGCTGCCAAGGCTGGCTGCTTCCGCAAGGTCTCCATGCCTGGGAAGGAGCCTGCATGTCTTCCCTCTCTGCCAGCTGCAGAGTTAATAATCAGTTTTGATATGCAGACAGGACTCACTAGCCTGTTTTGCTTGTTTGTTTTTAAAGCTGAAACCAAGTCTCAGTTTTCAACTTACTAGCTAGAAGGTATTTTGACTGTCTCCAGCTCCAGTTAAACTGCCTCAGCTTAGCCAAGCAGATCCTTCAGCTTTCCCAATTGTGTGGCATTTTACCATCCTCCCTGCCCAGAGTCCATGCCCACTCACACATCACCATGGGCTTTCTGCCCAGACTAACAACCTGCCACAGTCTTCTACAATTATATATCACCAGCAGCTGTTTCCTTCTGTTTTCCTCTCTGCCTGTTTGCAAAAATATCAGAGTGCTTTAACAGTTTTTTCAAAGAAGAAAAAAAGTATCTGCCCAACCTGTTGAGATAGCCCTCCTTAATGTTCCAACATCTCCTCCCTCATCTCCACCCTTAAAGTCTGCCCTCTTCTCTCTACATGCCATGCTGGTCTTTCCAACCTCCTTCTCCCTGCAGGTTGAATCCTTTCCCTTTCAACAACTGAGAAGCCTCTGGTTCTTCCAGTCCACTGTATCAGCAACTTTTCCCTTCAATTTGGAGTGTCATCTTCTGATCGTACTCACTCCCCCACACCCTCAGCATTAGTCTTGTCACCATTTTCACTGAACTCAGTAAAAACAAAATCTAGCTTGTCCATTTCCTCTTCTAAAACCATGCCATACCAAAAAAAAGTGTACCATGGAGGAGTATTAACTACATCATACTGAGAACTTCTGCAAACTAGCAGCATTGAGTATCTGCACCCAGAAATAAGTTAACTCTGACAGACAGTAAGCCAAATGAGTGGCAGATCCTTTATCACCAGGAGTTTTGAGACAGGCTCTGTTTTGACCACAAAGAAGTTCTCAGCAATTACAGCAATGCAAGATGGAAGTACCCATGTACTCCTGAGGGTAATGGAAACAAGACTGAAATGATGGATAGCATGATTTGCATTTGATGCAGAGAAGGCTTATGATTTCAGTTAAGCAGGTAATAAGACAATGGGGTATGTTAATTTACAAGGCTGAATTGTTTAGAATAGGAAATGCAGATCGCTCAGTATGGAGCTTTTTAGGCTGAACTTCCCTGACATGGAGAAGTTTGATTAAGCATCTTTAGACCATGATGATTGTAGCAATAATAATGAGAGCTATGTGAACATAACTATATGGTTAAAATATAAATTAAATTAAGTGGCTGAACTGCAATGTAAAATATAGCCAGATATGGCTTTACAAGAACACCTACATTAGATGCTTTTGGTAATCAAAGGGTTTGTTTATAAAACAGTTCCTTGGGACTGCCCAAGCATGATAACTTTAATATGTTTTGGTCACCCTGTTCTGCCAAGTCAAAGAAACTAGAATTTACAAGCTATACAAAAGGAATAACTAACTGCTAACAAGGCTTCAAAGATGGCTTCTATAACACTAATAATAAAGGAAACCTAACTTCTCCTGCTGAGGTGGGTGCATTTTTCTTGTAATACCATTACTGTGATGGATCAGAACCAAAATCAGCACAGTGTTCACTTGAATCCATGTAATCACAGTCTGGTTTCCTGATCAATATCTGGCCTAAAAGGAGGCTCAAAAGCACTGTCAGGGAAATATTTAGTTCCTAGTATATGCAGATAGTCCCCTCTGCATGCAAAAATTTACACACTTGTGAACACAAAAATAACTATGACATGTGATGTCAAGGACACCTTCATGTGTTCCTCAAGAAATAAAAAGCTTGATCATTTTGCCGTAGCAATCAGTAAGTGAAATGTGAGACACTTTTATCCAAAACAGGAAAACCATACATATTTTCCTTCCAGAGCTCCAGTTCCCATTTATCCCATGCTCCTAGTCACTTCCATTAGAGATATAAAAGCAGCCAATCAAAACACTCTCATGGCTTTAGCTCATCTTTTGTTAGGGCAGGGGTTTGCTCTTCACAAACAGACCAGGAACCTGCTGTCACTAACTGGTGTCCCTGGTTGGCACTGTCCGTAAGAGGTGACTTGGCCTGAAGAAACATGTGAGGACAAACATCTTTGATTCAGAGAGGCAGAATTTCTGGGCATAAGCATGTTCTTGGGAACAACCAAGATTCCTTTTCCACTATCCTCTGCCCTCACACTAAGCACGTTGAGGAGAGGAAGGTTGTGAGCCACAAAAACCGAGATGAGTTGTATGTCAAAAACTTACATGTGGGAGGGACAGCAAGCATCGGCTGTTGCACTCATATGCTTCTTTGTGTCTTCCAAGTTCATTTAAGGAACGGGCCTTCCGGAATAGTGCTCGGATGTTCTCTTTGTCAAGACTTAAAGCCTTCTCGCTGTCTTCCAGCGCCTTCTCATACAACCCCTGCATGGAAGAGACCACCTGGAGTCAGCTGAGGCACAGCAGACTAACTCCTCCTTCCCTGTGAGTGTAAATGTTCTATCTCTCAGCAGAAAACAGGAATACAAGGGGCAGGTGGAAGTACATATGTTACCTCGGGCACAGACCAGCGTGCAAACACAGCTACATTAAAAGAACGTTTTGTTAAATCTTGCAAAACTCAAAACACTTCAAAGTCTGTGAATGACAGAACTAAGGCTGCTTGAGCAACCTTGTCTCCCCCTCTACCCTGGGCATGTTAGACTTGAAAGTCTTTAATATGTGACTGCTTGCTAATCTTCAAGGGACTCAGTGTCATTACAAACAGGATGGGCCTGCTCTGGGGTTGTGCCATAAAGGAAAGCTGTTATATCCCTTAGTAAAATGGAAGCACGCAGCCTTTTAGAGCCTGGGTATTTCAGAATCCTTTCCCATGCGTATGCTGCAAGTTCCTTCAAGACCCAAAGCCTTCCTACTGTCTTCCAGTGTCTCACAGGAGGAGGCAAGAGTCTTCAGAGCAATACTTAAACAGTATTCCAGAAAAACACTTGCTCAATACCGGAAGACACTGGATGGTAATACCTCCTCACCAATGTGGACCAGAACTGCATTGTCAGTACCTTAGGCCTGGCCCCCCCTCCTCACATCCTTCCTCTGGTCTCACAAGACACAGTGAAATTGTGAGGAGATACCAGACTTTTCAGTGCACTGCTGCCTCCTCCAGTTTGAACAGGGAGCAGATAGAACCAGCTGGAACGCCTCTTGACATCTTTTCCAACTGCAGAGCACTTGGGAAAGCACTTACCATGGCAAAGTAGCAGGCAGCTCGGTTGACATGTAGTTTGCAGAGGAGTTCCTTGGGGATGATCACCTCATCAGAGGCTGCATAATCCGCCACATTCAGCCCTTCTACGTACTGCACCAGGGAAAGCTTGAAATCCTTCTCTCGGAACAAATCATTGCCCTCTGCAAACAAGTTTCTCACCAGCTTCTGCAAAAAGGCCTGGGCAGCACAGAGAGAACAAATAGACTCAAGCGGATATTCAGAGACAGGAGAGACTTCCCAATTTCCCATTCCTTTCCATATCTTTCAGCGAACTTCCTGCCCACTAAGATACTCCTGCATCCCTACTCTCCTGTAAAACATCATGTTTTTTTGGTAGACGAGAATCGTCTAGTCAAATTCCCATTCTTCTTGAACATCAAGTGTCTTCTCCTTTCCCTGAAAGTTGTTATCATCAGAAACTTAAAACTTTAAGTCACAGGCAAATTGTGACAGACCATCCCACATTCTTCACTTCTGGCATGTAAACTAATGGCTGTGCAAGAGAACAAATCTTGCTAAGCAGAGGGCTCCCAGCGTCAACAAACAAAATCTCCCATTACCTCATAATCTTCTTGGCTTAGGGGTAATGTTGACCTGAAAAAAAGAAAAGAAAATACTCATGAAACAGGCATCCATGCAAACAAGGGCTTTTGTCTGATGAAGAGAGCATTTTTCTGGTCCTATGTTGGTGATCTCAGTAAGTTACTGAACATTTTATCACTGCAAAGGCAGTTGAGGCAGAGAGAACACAGTTAGGGAGCATTATGCTCAGTCACAGTGGTGTCAAGTGATGGTCAAGTCTCAGAGGCACTTGAGACTAGAAGAGTCTTATTCTCACTTACTTTCTGTGCATACACGATCCTCTGTAATGTGCCTTCTGACAGACACCTAAAAAACCCATCTTTAATAAAGTCCCATGAGAGACTGCTGTGAAGAATACAAGTCTATTTCATGTGCATCTGGCTCTAATGAGAGGCACCAGAGCGGCACTCCAAGACCTCCTCAAATGCTTTTTGAGACCAGGGACATACAGAGATAAATGCAATCACTTTTCTCTGCCTTAACTTAGCCCCATGCATTTAGGCCTACCCCACAAAAGGAAGGGAGAAAACAATGCAGATTCAGGAGACCATTCAACTCCAACTCTCTTGGCCAGGGCTACGCCTCAGACACTGGCAGTGCTTGTGTGGATAACACCTATGCCACAACAGCACTGAGACTTAAGAGAAAGGTTCTGTTCTTCAAACTGGACCACCCAATTCATCCAGGCTTGGTCCACATATATTTATTTTTTCTCTTCAAGAACAAATCAACAGGCTCTAGAGGAATCCTTAACACCTTTCATAGCTGTTCTCACCTACAGTGCATACATGATCTTACTGATTACAGAATAAACATTTTTTAGATTTGATCTAATCACTCCTTAAAACTAAGTACAGGAAATGTCATGGCTTTGTAAGAAACATTCATGCTGCTTACAAACTTGGACTTCCTCTTTTGCATCAAAACAAACCAACATATGACACTGCTCAGAGTGCAAGATATGCCCCAGATGCATGAACTACACCTCATATTTCTAAATTATTTTCTTCCCCAGAATCTTGTGCATTTTTATAAGTGCTACCAATTTAAATCTCACAATTACCTCTCCAAAACTCGGTTATCTGCCCCACTTAGTCTCAGACTGGGATGAAAATATCATGGCCATATTACAAGATACAAATATGTAATACAGAAGATTTGGGGGAGTTTCCTACTGTAGAGGCACAGATTTCAGGCATAATAATTGCAGGACTCAAAGCAGAACTTAAAAAAACCCAAACCAATCTGATTACAATCTTACTACTGCCTTACCATGGAACCTGGACCTGAGTTTGAGGCTTTTGCTGACTCAAACGCTGGAGGGAAAAATACGACTGTATTTTATAAGGAAGTACGTGGATTCGTAACTACTACTTAAGCAACCACTTCAGGCTCTACAAGGCCACATGATATTCATAGAAGAGTGATCTGAGACTGGCAACTGCAGAAGAGCTCAAGTCCTCTATTTTTCCTATAGGCACCATATGGGGTACCTAACGAGTTATGTACCTTGTTTCCCCACCTACAGAACTGAAACACTATCTCCCTTCCTAACAAAGGGGGGATAACTTTGTTGAGAGAGCACTTTGAGCTTCTTATGCTGAAGATGATGTAGAAGGTCCAAGTACTATTAGCATTAGGCTGACTATAAAGATCATTCTGGAACTGCAGTGGAGGGCAAAATCAAAGGATATTAAAATAACAGAATTTCAGGTTTAGGGAGCTAACAGGACAAGAAACACCCTGAAAAATCATAGTGAAAATCCTCAGGACAGTATCTCTTTCCCATGCAGCAAACTCAAAGCAGTGAATAGAAAAAACTCAGTTCCTGCAATCCTCGATAGAAAGACAACTGCCTCCAAATCCACGGGGAACACTGAGGTTGTCCACTTACTGAATGAACTGAAGTCCTTTCTCTATTTCTTGTTTTCTCTTCTGCCTCTCCATTATAGTTGCTGCAGAGGAAGAAGAAAAAGAAGCAACACAAAGTGAGTCATTTTAGGTCTTGCTGGCAATTAAACAGCACAGTATTTTGTTTGTGCCTGAATTTACTACTAACAAAATGTTCCAGACCAGATGCCCTGAACAGCGAAGCCCATGATTTATCCACACTGCAGATACAGCACGGCAAGCAGCTCTCTACCAAGTATCTGCTTTTCCTCACATGCAGCTGACAGGATACATGGGCAAAGAGGAATTACTTCAATTTGAGCTCTCTGCTTAGGCTGCCAGTAAATAAAGCAATGGGAACCAACTGTTATCATGACTGCCTTCTAGGAAAGGGAAGAAACCCAACACCATCTTTGCCTGCACTGGCAGTCATTTCAGGAATTTGCGCCGAGACCCTCCCCTGATAAGCAATTCTGACCACTAGTTATCTGGGACAGATTTAAACTGGTTTACTGCACAGCATATGAAACAAGTTATCTACATAAGGTATATGGAGGTACAGCATGAAGGGAGACGCAAAGGAAGGAGATGGAATTGCTTGCCGTGGTCCATATAAAAGGACAGCACTGAATCCACGCAATGGGGATTTCATGTTGAAAATCAGCAGGCAAGAGCAGCACAGACTGGGGAGCACTTCTTTGGTGTGGGAACAGAGCCCTGTCCTGCAGCATTTTAAACTGGGGTGGGCAGCACCTTAGGAAGGCTCAAGAGTTATCTGCAATTCATCCTCTGCAGTTTGGAAGCAAATTTTGGAATGGCTCCTCAGTGACCTTTCTCCACGGTACACAGGTCTGTCACACAAGAAAAGAATAAGGAAGGGGAGAAAGGATGGCACTTTGTGGCAAAACTGAGGTGACAGCAAATTTCACATCAACCACCTATGACCACAAATAATGGTCAGCATTTGAGGAATAGGAACCTGGGGACAAAGGCAGCAAGCACAGAAACACTGAGATGAGATGGAGACGAAGACACTGTACCTTCCCATCCCAGGACTGCCTCTGAAAAGGTAGAAGAGAAACTAAAGTAATTTCTCCACCTCTACACCACAACAACTTGGAGAGCATCATCCAGCTCCCTTTTACATTAAGACCATCCCAATCATTCCAAGATATCTTGCAGTATCAGTGACAGACTCAGTTTGAACAGGGTGAAGGGGCCTTTAAGGTACATAAAAATCAGTCCTGACAACTCAGCAAGCCCTTATTGATTGTGCTCTGTGCCACGCAAAATGTAGAATTGATACCTGCCTTTTACCAAGAAGAAGAGTTGGGGGAAGGGAGAAAGATTGGAGTGAGAGAAAGACCAGAAAAAAGTGGCAGCAGAAGGAAGCAAGAGCTTGAAAGTGACACTGCTGTTTGTAAGTCATCGGACATTAAATTGGGAGCAATCTGGTTCAAGCAGCAGGTAGATTTTAAGCAGCTGAACTTGGAACAGGATGGGCAGTGCAGTGAGAAAGGGAAAGCCAACAGACAAGGTGAGGGATGATCAGCATCTATACAAAGGCTTTTAACAGAAGTGATGGAGAAGAGCCGATATAATTCAGTACAACACCAACAGAAGGCCTACACTGATTCATAAATAGCCTGGATAATGAGCAATCAGGAAGAAAGAAGGAAATTTAACAAGGAGATTGTGAGGTTAATATGATCACTAATGATACAGGCAGAGAGGCTTGAGAGAGACAAGGAGAGAGAGGCAATTCATTCAATTTTTCTCCTTGTATGAAATTCTGCAAAGACAGAGGAAGTAAGAGAGAACAGAGAAGCGGAAGAGGAGCAGTAAGAACCATTTCCACAGAGACAGCAGTGAAAGACATGAAAGAGGAGAGAGCCACCCCAGAGCACTGTAGGAGAACTGTGAGGGCCATCAGAGACAAGGGTGAGGAAAGACTCTCCACAGGAAATGACACGAGAGGAACTGTGGGGGAGAAGAGAAGGCAAAAGAGTCAAGTGGACCCTCCCAAAGGCTCATGGGGAGAGCACAGGGAGGAAGGAAGAATTTCTAGCTGTCTAGAATACACTAAAGGCTTGAAGTACTCCAAACAGCCTCACCTTGGGGCCCCACCTATGCCCCTCTGTCCATGGTCTAGGAGCTCCATTTCAGCTGAGGTCCAGGTCCTGCCTTGTCTGAGCTATGCTGTAGGTGAACTTGTCCTCAATTCTATCTCTGGGACAAACCTTAGACTTCCACTACAGGCAGCTTGTATCCAGTCCTGTCTACAGCACCACCTCCTACTGCTGGGCTCGCTGGGTGGACCTGAACCAGATTCACCACCTCATCTTCTCTGGGACTGTTGATGGACCACTGCTATTCACATCTAGTTCTGACTGCACTCTTCAGGTGTGGTGGGACTGTACCCTATGAGTGCAGGCACTGCTGGTGACTGCCATCACCTTCAGCTACTCGCTTGTCCTCACTCAAAGCGCAGCCCTGCTCTTGCTGCTCCCTGACACGAGTAATGCTGGAGGGAACAAAAGTCAGGGAAGTGAAGCAACAGCCCACAGATCTGATGAAAAGGGAGATCATTGATGACTGTGGAGAGAGCAGTTGAACATTGGCTGGTCATCACAAAGTTAATGGAGCATTCCAAAAATACCGTGGCACACCTTACAATTGTGTATATCCACAAAACAGATCACCACCTTGAAAAGCTTCTGATACACATGGTCTACTCCTGTTTCTGAGCTCAGCCTTTAAAACACTCTGCAAGGACTGAAGAAGAGATCAGGACCTGTTCTCACAGCTACCCTGATCCTGCTGCTAAAACATCCTACACAGCAGGATGTGGGTCTGCGTTACAGTGAGAACTGATTACTGTTGCTTGCCCAGAGACAAGGGCATTCAAACATTACTGATCCAAACCTGGAGTGCAGCCAAAGGACTACTGGGAATGGCTACAGAACGTCTCCTTTCTAGAGTTACCCAACTCTTCTTGCATCCCGAAGTTCCCCTTCTGTTTTTTCTCTCCCCACCACTACTGCCACTGCATCCAGCATGAATATCTCCACCCTTGCTTCACGTGGATGCCTGACCAGCCTACTGCATCTCTGTAAGTCCCACAACACACAGCTGCAGCTCCATCCTTGCTACAAAATCCTCATAAAAGGCAACCTTCTGTGCCCTACATGCTGTTTCTGCTCTGCAGTTCTACATCTGCCAGAGTGAATGTTCTTCAACCCAAAACCCTCCACTGTCTTTAGACATAAACCAAAGGCCTGATCTCCCCTCTAGATTGTTGCTCCCTGGTACTGGCCCACATTCCTGCCTCTGGCAAGTGGGTGACCAGCTTTCTCTGCTAAAGGTCTGTCACACCTCCAGGCTTATGTCATGACTTTGCACATGAGACTCATCCCCTCATGGCAACACCTTCAAAGTGTATACCATGTGCTGCTCCCCAACAACTTCTTGCACGCCTCTCAGAACAACTGCCTTTCTTTCCCCTTCAATGTGACCCCATACCAGCAATCTCCCTCACACGTGGCAGACCCCTCACCTGTCCTGCCTGCCCCAACCGCTGCAGGAGGCTGCCATTCAGACTCCTCTTTCTGCTCCTCACACCTCCTCTCCCACCACCTCACCAGCAAACTCAGCCACTTCTGTCTCCCCTCATCGTTCCAGGCTCTTCACAGTGTTTCATTTAACACTCAGGCCAAGCCATGCACTTGTTACACCAGCAAACCCAACACAGTGAGCCACCCACATGAGCAACACTTCTGCTGCACACTATACCACAGCTACTGCATAATTAATTTTAAGTGCAAAGCTTGTTTAGCTTTTGTTTTCTTGGTCTTTCAAATATTTTTAGAAACACAGTAGAAAACATTTTATGAAGCACTGTGTCTAAGCATCCCTCTTCTCCCCCACAACCAAATCTCTCTGTCCAGACTTGTCCACTCAAATCACCAGCAAAATTCAAATCCTGAGTATTTGTATCTCCGCTACAAAGCTTTTATCCTTTCAGTCCAGAGACATTTATCGTCACTGGTCCAGCATCTAGAGAGAACTTTACTCATAGTTTGTCAATAAATTACAAACCATTTGCCAGACAGGAGTAAAATGCTACAGTCACACAAAATGGTTTTCTTGCCTTCAGAAGGAAGCATGAGCCAGTGAACCGGGTGACTGAATCACAAACTGGGTGGATACCCTCTAGATGGGTAGATGGTAGAAACACGAGATGAACAGAAAGACTTGGATTTATCTTATCAAAGACACAGGTGTTATTCATAACCCTGCCAGAGCTGAATTTGGGCAAAGTTTTTCATACTGTATTTCTGAGATGGCAATGAGTTGACACTTGATCGACTTCCAGGTGTTGACTGTAACATTTCAGCCAGAAATAAGTACACTGAGATGCAAGTGGCAGGTTGTAGAGCTGAGACTGGAGCTTCCCAAGAAAAAGGCTCCAGGATACACTAGTCTGAAACACGGGAGTCTTTCACTGGCTGCAGTTTGGCCACCTCAGTGGTGCAGCAGAATTGATAACCGGGCATACGTCAAGCAAAGGACAAATTGCAGAGCCCACTACAAACTTGGGCTCTTGCTCACTCCTGCAGCTGCTTTCTGCCATGCCCTACTCCCTGGGTTTGACTGCTTCTCACAGCCAACAGCTCTAAGATTCCCCACCACTATGTTGTGCCGTTGTGCCCACCAGGCCTGACTCTTCTGTCCCTTCCTGCACTGGCCACCCCAAGGTACCTCCACGGCCACCATCTCACATCCCAGCACCCCACTAGTGCCACTCCTGCTCTGTAGGACCACTGGGGTCATTGGGGTGCCACGAGCTGCACCCAGCAATATTCACTGCACCCACTGAATGCAGAGCAATGTAGCAACAACCAGCTCACCCCTCAGTGAAAATAAAAGCAGTGACTTTAAGTTTCCCTGAGAGGGGGATGACGGTGGGGGCTAAAAGCCTCAACTGACCACCTCAGCCCCCACGACCTCATTTTCCACTTCCTTCAGCCTTATGTTCCACACCTAACACCCTCATGTACCACAGGCCATCCTTCCTCCTGGCCCCACTGCAGTGCAGCCAAGGAGCAAGAAGAGGGCTGTGGGGTGATACTGCCTATCCCTAAGCCACTTGCTCTAGGTTTCCTGCCCGCCCAGTTCGCATTCCCCTGCCTCCTATGAAAAACTAAATCCCGGGGCTGGTTCCCACACGGATGGCGCGGGAGCCCTCGCTCGCCTCCTCTCCCACTGCCAGCACTAGGCCGCTGATCCTCGGCCTTGCGTAGAGGCCGCCGCTGAGAGAGGCGCCACCTCGGCCGCTGGAGCCGAGAGGGGCCGGCGGCGCCCCCCGCACCCCCGCGGCTCTGCCGGACGCCGGCAACCCGGCATTCCCGCCACCGCGGCCATGCTGGGAAGGGTCTCCCGCGGCAGGAGACATCCAGGGTTCCGCGGGAAAAGGAAAACAAACCAAAACATACTCGTCCTCCTTCCCCACCCCCCATCGGCTTAAATAAAAATCACGTATCTCCAAGAGTCTGGGAGGCGGCTTTAAGAGAAAAAAAAAAGACCAAAAAAACCTCCCCAAACAACACATAACGTCCCCTGGCACCCGGAAACTGTCTAAAATATTAAAGAATTAAAACCAAAACAAACAAACAAAACCCAAATAAAACCAAAACCCAGCCTTCTTATTTGATAAACTTTAGACGACTCTACGGAAGGTGCTTCTAAAAAGCAATTCCAAAGGGCTTCTCTGCCGTTTCATAGGGTTTGTACCAAACAAGAGGGGGAAACTGCAGCCTAAATACAGACCAGAACACACATCTCGAACCTACAAAACACAAACAGGCACAAGCGCGATTAATACTAAGTTTTCCATATAAACCCAGGGGCTTTTCCCCTAGCTATCCAATTTTAGACTACTACCACATTTTTTTCCAGGGGGTGGGATTAGGATCTTTGACAATATTTTTTTTTTTTGCAAACCCCACATTTTTGGCAGAAGAGGGTTTAGCTTCAAAATCTCACCCGTATTATTTTTCATCACTTTTTTTTTTAATTTCCAATTACACAACCTTTCATCTATGCAGTTACTATCCGAAACCTTCACTTTCTAATGAAGCAACATCCAGAATTTCTTGTTTCTCAAGTCCACCCCTTTCTACATACACAAACACACACACACGCACAGAATTGATTTAAGACAGAAATAATCCCCCCAAAATAATAATAAAGAACTCACCTCTCCTCGGGTTTTCCCCCCCACACTATGTATAAACTTTCCTTGATAAATTGTATTGAATTACTAGAGATATTATTAATGTATTATTACTAAAAGTAATAATAATAGTAAGTGCTATTTAATTATAGAAGGCAGCATTCTGCTTCTGGATCGGCTGCCCCTGCAGCTCCCTCCATGTGCCTCCTGATCTCTTTACTTTCATTTCCAGGTCTCGCTCTCTCGCGCTCGCTCTCAGCTGCACCAGCAAGAGAAAATGCCTCCCTGCATATCCTCTGGGCCCTAGAGGCTACCGCTTTCCATTACAAAAATTCACAGATCTTTCCCTTGTGGCTGGTTTTGAGATTCTTTAAGGTGACTCAGGCTTAAAAAAAAAAAAATCTAAAAAATAAAGCGCTTCAGCAGTCGACTCTCCTTTCTAATTTTAATGCAACATTTTTTTTCTTCCTGGTTGTCTTTGCTGATATAAAAAAACAGACCCCAAGAGAAAGCAAAGCTGCCTCTGCAGAGGCATTGCACGCATACGAACGCAGCGAGGGACTGAATTATGAGACCCCCCCTGGGATTATCACATATGTGAAGCAGTGACCCTTTTGCCCACCCATTTATGTTCTCTGGACGGGGGCCAGAGCTATCGCTGATGGAAGAGCAATTATCTGCTCCAGCCAGACCTTACTTACTCCACCCTGCACTGGTGAGGGGGTTCCCTGTAAATAAGATCGTCTGAAAACTAAATCTTTAGGTGGAAAGGAATATGCAATACAAAAAACAAAACAAAACAAAACAAGAAAAAAAAACCCAACCCACCCAAAACCCCAAACAAACAAAAATTATATATCTATATCTCAATTAATATTATATTTTATATGATTGGGTATTATACAATCTACATATATTTTTTATATGTACACACACATATATATATGTAGATGCATATATGCAGCATATCTATATATATAAACATATTAATATTAAATTTTATATTATTGGTATTACACAATCTACATATATATTATATGTATGCAGATGAATACATATTTTTATATTTATGTATACACATGTGAGTTTAGACACTTTTTAGAATCAGATTTTTGGCTTGTTTTCATCCCAAATCCCTCAATATTTCCAGAAAGTGGACTGAATCTCCATAGGTTGTGAAGATACACAGACCACCTTAGGTGGGGGGGGTCACCCATCCCCGCCCAGCTGCATTATCACTAACTTCAAATAATCCTCTGGAATGAGTTTTATGCTCATCTCTCAGTACAGCCTCCCTGATAGAAGAGTTTCCTTCTCCCTAAGGGATTCTGTCTACCATTAGATTAATAATTTCCAGACTGACACTGATTTAAATTACCAGCTTTTTTCCAGTGTAATCAGTGACGTGTTTACTCCTGAGTGTCTCACTTCTCTATTTACAGTGACCCACAAGAATGTCACCTTGTGCTTTGCAACTATGTAACTCTGACAAGATTAACAGGCAGATAGAAGGTAACATCTGAAGTGTAATAAACTTGCTTAATATTTAAAACGTTGATCAGAAAAGGAAAGACTTTGTTATACTGAGTAGGATTAGCTTCTGGCAGCATTGTCAACCGAATAAACTGATAATTTATGAAATATTGGCTGTGAATTGTATAGTGGTACCATATGACACTGGAGAACACTGTCTAATGCTATTCACAATATTTTATCAGTATGCACATTTTTAGGGATTGATTTTGATGCAAATATTGCTACTCTCCATGGATAAGAGGATGTTTATTTTTATGAACTCTTCAGAAGATTTGTTGTTTCCTAATTTAAGGCAGTAACACTGTGACAATGAGTAGACCCTACCCAAGCTGGGCCTCTGGTGCCGAAGCTGCTGGGCAAAATGTAAATTACGTGACAAACCCTGTTGATGGGGTGGTTTTCAGCAGAAGAAAGGTGGAGCCGGTCTGGAGGCAGAAAGTAAACACAGATATGCCAGTTCGCAGCGGGAGGGCAGCCTCACGGAGCCATCCCCAAATGAGTCACAGAGCCCAGAACACCTCCAGCCCTGCAGCACCTGTGAAAGGAAAAGACATCACCGCTGGATGAGAAGAAAGGTTAAGAGGAGATGAGGAAAAAGAGGAACAAAACCAAAATGTACACACTATCAAGAGTTACGCTTGAATAAGCACTAGTTTTTAAATTAAGAACATTCATTTTCAATACTGCATTGCTCAATTAAAAGTCCTGTTATGCTTTCCTCCATCCCAATTTCCTTTGCCTGTAAGACTGAGAGGTGTCCTGCAAGGTCATGATTCGACGCGTACCACTCCTTTCATGAAGTAAAATCTTTCCTTAGTGGTTAACGTGAAGATTTTCACAGTTTGCAAGTGTGATTATTGAGGTCTCTGTCTCATATGCAGGTAGTCAGCAAGAGTCAAGACACTGCAAACCCCTGCTACAAACTAGGTACAGTGTCATAGAAGTTACTTTGATTTATAAAGCTATTGTTTTAGGAAGAATGAATGTATGGATCTATGCTACAGTGGCATGGTACACCTACATTCCAATATAGCTGCACCTGTAGTCAGTGCCTTTATTCTTGCCCCTCTGGCACACCCAATATTTGGGAGAGTGGCAGAGAAGGGAATCTGATGTATTTGACAAGATCCTGTTTATTACTAAAAATTGTGAGGAACTAATATCCAGTGCCAATTTTCTTGCTTACATTTTCCAGGTTCAAGCTCCTTCTCGAGATCACACTAATTTATTCCCTCATCATCTCTATGTATTCTGGCAGCTTTATGCTTCTCACATATAACCATAGTCTAGTGTCTAAGTGGTTCTTAATTTTCTTCCGTTGCAAAGGAAACTTCTATTTATGAGGCTGGTCACCCAGCACCATCAAGTACTCACATTCTTTTCTTAGGTCATACAAGCATTTGCTGTTGCTAATTAAAACCACAGTTGAGAAATTTGTGAGACTAGAAAATGCCTCTTACAATGTTTTGGGACTAAATGGCAGAATAAATCCTAGCTATGGCCCACCTCGGTAGTGATCTCACCAGGTATCTGCCGCCTGAAATGGTACCTACATCGGTGCCTGTAGGTGGCAGGTTGCAGAGAAGGGACTAAGGTGCTGTGCAAACCCACTGCAGTAGCAGGCAGGTCTGTGCACAGCTCACCCTGCCTCATCCGAGGTACTTCCGTTTTTACACTCAGGAGGAAAATGTCATGCACAATGTGCACACAAAGCTGTCACACAAACCAAGGCTTTTTTGCATCCTTAAGCAGAAATGACTTTGCACTCCAGGGTGAAAGGGACAGGATGAGAGGACATAGGCTTATGCTGTGCCAGAGGAGGTTTAGGTCGGCTTTTAGGAAGAATTTCGTCACAGAAAGGGTAATTGGGCATTGGGATGGGCTGCTCAGGGAGGTGGTGGTGTCACCGTCCCTGGAGGTGTTTAAGGAAAGACTGGACGTGGCACTCAGTATTGACAAGGTGGTGTTTGGTCATAGGTTGGGCTCCATGATGTCAGAGGGCTTTTTCAAGCTAACAGATTCTGTGATTCTGTGAAATGCCTTCCTTAGCAGAACAGTCTGACAGTAACATGCCAAGTACAGACAGGAGACCCGCAGGGACATTATCTAGACGAGGCTTCATATCAGAAGGTGCTCGTGTCCCACCTGCGGGCTTGCGGGAGCTCCCCCAGCGACACTCCGCGACCGCGGGTTGTGAACGTGGGCCGGGTAAAGCCCCACGCAGCCCGTTCAGGCCGCCGGCGCGGCCGCCGCATCCGGAGCCGAGGGCAGGGACGGCACTACAGCTCCCA
>WEIT01031038.1:70596-87594 GCA_013389985.1 Dryoscopus gambensis
CCGGGGAAGAGAGGAGCCGTCGGCCGCCGCTGGAGCGAGCGGCGCGGGGAGGCTGTCACGGGCTGTTCGGGCGGGGACCTTGGGCTGTCGCCTCGCGCCGCCATGCCCCTCGTTGCTGGGCGAGCTGCAGGTAGCCGGTGTGTTGTCTGCTGGGGCCGACGAAGTGTTGTAATTTAAGCATTCGTCTGAACTAACTTTTTTGATTATCAAGAAGTGTTAAATTTCATACAGCCTTTAAGTGACTAGGAGACCTGGCTTCGGGCATTTCCAGATCTTGATTGTATTTGCTAAATAGACTAATTTTTTTTTTTCCCTTTCCCAAAGCGTTCTCTGCAGAAGAATTAATAGTGAAGAGACCTCTGGTAGGTTGACAGCTGGGTGTGGCTGACGTGTGCTACAAAACGTGTTTCAGGATGTGATGCTGGATTTGTATGATGAGATTAGGAAGTAGTCTGTGTGTAAGGTGAAGAACGACAAAGGAGATTCAAGGGAAAGAGAGGCCAAGAGGATGAGTACATCTGTAATGAAGATAATCATAGTAGAATGGAACTGATTTTTAAAAGTAAAGTTGTTAATTGAACTAGGTGAACAGACTGACTTCTCCAGATATTACCTTCTGTTCCTGTCTGGTAAAGTCATCATGGTTTTGAGGATGTCCTCTTTTTCTTCTTTCTCAGTGTTGGATTGGCAGAGGGTGGGAATGTCTATGAGTTTGGTTTCTTTGTGGTCTGGTAGGAGTGGAGTAAGTTGTGTGGGTTTCTTTCTACTGGCAGCACCTACTTGAGAGGATAGTCATCGTAGAAAAATTATGTTCTTCAGCCTTGGAGATTTTCCCCCCTTGTTTCCAAAAGCAGTATTAAAATTAAAGACCCCCTGAAGAGAAGCCATACTCTGGGGAAGCTGGAGGCTTCACAGAGGGGTATCAGGAGGAAAGTATGTATATACTGCTTCTGTATAGGTGCATATATATATAGGGGATGTTTTAAAACCAGTGCTGTTGAGCTCAAAGAGAGTGTGGGGTCACTTCTAAATCAGACAAGAATGGAAGGGAACCAGTTTTCTTTTGCAGGAATGAAACTCCATCCCTTCTGACATCTAAGGTCTGTTGAAGTGTATGGTTTCTAAGTATTAGCTGTGTGTAGTCTTTTATGCCAGTGGAGGTAGTGGGATAAGAAACGTACTCAGTTTATCCTACTGAATGGATGGAGGCCAGTTCCTTCACACCGTGATTAATATTCATTAAATAATGCTGTGCAGATGCTACCAGGCATGGCTAGCTTCAAACTCGTGCCTCAAGGCTAAATGCTCACTAATTTATTGTGAGGGTAAGATCATCCTGTTTAATGTGTGATGAATTTGTGTGGAACATCTGAAAGCAAAGAGCACCCAGAAAGCTGAGAGAGTTTTGTATGCAGCACACACAATGTTTTCAGCAACTCAGTGGTTCTGGAACTGTGCTGACAAGGGCACTACTGGGGATATCACTGGAAAGGAAAAGCAACTGTGTTCATTCTAGCTTGCTTTGGAGAGCAGGGGAAACGTGCAGCACATATAATTAAAGGATGGGGTTTGAGACAAGAGGAATATTACACTGTAATTGTTAGTCTTGCACAAAGAGTAATATCTTAATGTGTCCTTAATCTGTAGTTTTACCTACTGTTTAATTATGAAGTACAACAACTCCATCAAAACCTAAGTCTTGTCAGTGTTGGAAGAATCAGCACCATCAGACTGTTTGGCTTTGGAATATTTATCTAGCCTAGCTGTCTTAATTGAGCTCTGGGGAAAGTACTGATGACACTGAAAACTCAATTAGATACCTGAGTAACAAAAACCACG
Source organism: Dryoscopus gambensis (assembly GCA_013389985.1). Lineage (NCBI taxonomy): Eukaryota > Metazoa > Chordata > Aves > Passeriformes > Malaconotidae > Dryoscopus > Dryoscopus gambensis. The sequence goes on from WEIT01031038.1 coordinate 72,436, forward strand.
GTAGTGTTCAAATAAATATGGTTATTCATACAGATTATGTATTGTAGTTAGAGGGTTTTTATGATGACAATTTCTTTTAATTGACAGTTCTCAACTTTTGGAAAAAGCGGGAAAATGGCATCAGAAGACATCACTAAGCTTGTGGAGTCACTTGCCAAAACCAAAGTGGGTGGTGGACAGTTGAGCTTCAAAGGCCAGAGCCTTAAACTCAACACAGCTGAAGATGGTAAGAGAAGACATCTTTGTGTTTGGGATGTGTCTCCCTGAAGCTGTAAAATCTTGTGGTAAACGTCCTGCTGATCCTGTATGGACAAGTTGTCATATCTGTGATGCAGAGGTCTGTCAGCTACAGCTGCTTCTGACAGCGACATTTCCTTCCCTTCTGGTACCCTGCTTTGAACCTGGTGCCCTGGCAGTGCTGCAGCTGCTGTAACTGGAGCTTGGGTGCCTGGTTTGCAGTTGTAGTATTCTTGGTGTTCTAAGTGCTTTTGACAGTCACTGGGCGTTACAAGTCAGTGCTCCTTTTAAAAACAGTAAACAAGTGCATCACAGCTCTTGGAACAAGATCTGTGCAGAGGAATGGGCTGATGTGTTAGCCTGCTGCAACAGTTCACTTTCTGTCTTGTTGGTGTATGTGTGTTTCGCAGTAAGCCTTACAGTGGCTGTTAATGTAAATATCTGGAGAAAATGTATATATTCTTATATCAACATTTCTGCCATGACAAGAAAAACAGCATGTTTTTCAGAGGTTGTTTGCTGTAGTGTCTTTTTTTGTTTTTTGCTAATGCTGAAGGGGAGCATTTTATGGGTTGGTTAAGTAGTTCAAAGGCACTGAACTATATGGAAAGGCCTTGGAACTTGGGAAGAATAACAAGTACCCCCTGGCAGGAGAGACTGCAGCTTGCTTCTTTGCCTTGCATAGGATTACTGTAGAGTTAAATCCTTCCACCCTGACGTGCTTGATATTACTTTTGCCAGTCAGCTGGAACTTTTTCCTGTTGATGTGACACAATTCCCATCAACTTTTAGCTTAGTCCGTGTACTTTTGTAGGGACATGTACTCTAGCTTTTAAACCATGTGCTGAATGGCAGAGGAATTTTATTTGGGAAGTAAAGAAATTTATTTTTTCAAATAGGAGGATGACTATCACAATAGAATGAGAAAAAATTATGAGAAGGCAGGGTAGGGAACGGAGAATGTTCTCTCTAGTGACCTGACACTTTAGCTCTGTTCCCATTGCTGTTTCAGGGTCTTTTCACATAATGTTCAGCTGTTTTTGTAGAAGTTGAGCAAGTATTACTGGATCTCAGAGGGTTACTGTGGTAACCAAGACAATGGTTGAAAGACCAACTAGATTATCTACTTCTTGCAGCTGAAGAAGTGATCAAGCAAATTGAGGAATTTGATGGCCTGGAAGCCTTGCGCCTGGAAGGCAACACAGTGGGTGTGGAGGCAGCAAAGGTTATTGCCAAAGCCTTGGAGAAGAAAAGTGAGCTCAAGGTGAGATTCTCAAGTGGGGAGTAGTCAAGGGGAAGAAATAATGTGGAAATACTGAAGGCCTGTCTAGGCTCTTCCTGCAGAAGCTGCCTAGAGTTACCCCTGAGGCTTGCTTGGTGGCACTTCCAGTAGAAAGAGGAACCTTATGAAAATACAGCATAACTTGGAGACTTTGGGATAACAGGAACACCTTCTGCATTCCTAACTTCCTGTTTAGAAGGCTTCCAGTATTAAAGCTGGGAAGCTGTGTGAGGAAGTGCCTCTACTGAAGGCCACATCTGTTAACCAAGAACCATGGCAGCAAAACATTAAGTTCAAATTAAGGTCTCTGGAAAGCTGAGTCAGATCTTCTGGAGAGTGACTCTTCAGAGAATGTCTGAGTAGGGAGGAAATAATGGAGGAAATGAAACAGGAGGTTTATCTTTGCCCAAGCTACGTTTTCCTACTGTTGCGCTAGCCTAATGTTAAGGGAGTGCTGTGGTGCTAGAGACGCTACAGTGTCCCTTGAAGGAGAGTGGTATGAAACATTGATACACATTAGTCACCCAAGTGTGGCTTTTCAAGTAAGTTCAAATTGTTGAGCTTCATGCCTTAGTAAAATCTGCATTCCTGATGTATTCTTCTGTTTCCTGTTGCTTTTTTCTGTGGTAATTTTCTCAGCAGAAAAAAATTCCAGGTTGAACACAAGCAAGAATTCTTGTATATATAATGTTTGTGTGGTGCGCATTTCAGTTACTTTGTCCTTGCAGGTGAAGTGATTGTAACACTGGTTCTTGCAGCTCTTTAGTGCAATCAAATGATAACTCAAGGGAAGGGAAACAGTATTAAGCTGTTCCCAGTGATGTAAAGCAGCTTGTATGTGTAAATGTTTATTACAACTGTGTTGACCTAAATATTTTAGTGGATTTTATCTGTATGCTTCTTATTTTAGAGGTGTCATTGGAGTGACATGTTCACAGGGAGGCTAAGGTCTGAGATCCCTCCTGCTTTGGTAAGTAAAAACTAGACCTGAGACTTCTGACTAATATAACCTGTTTTCTCACCTGTCATGCTTTTTGTGGGAGTCTGTATTTTGGTACAGAGCTGATCCTTCTCTGTGCTGTTAACACTAAATGTCTCAGAATAGGTGAGTGATTCTCTTTTGCTCTTCCTGTGTGAGGTGGAGAGGAGTCGATTAAAGGATAAATGTGAGTCCATGCTAGAGAAGGAGCTTCTCACTGGGGAAAACATCTTCATGACCCAACAGATAGAATGAGAGCTAAGCTTTCTAAACAAATCATATGGCTATGTCTTCTAAGACCATTACAGACCTCTGTCTCCTTGAGTCCTGTGAAGCCAGAACATGAGCTCACCATGATGAAAACAGTATTTCTTTCAGCAGTGTGGAAGGGGAGGCTCGCTCTGAAAAGCATTTGACCTAAAGGGATAGGATAGTGTCTTGGTAATTGCGTTATGGTTATCTTTAGCTTAATTGGCACAACTTCCTCTCTAGATTTAGCAGTAAAGTTTTATTTCCCCATGCAGCTTTGCAGAATGTCTTCAAAGTGGAATTTTTTTTGCAGCATCACTGTCATACCTAGCCACTGCAGTGATGCTGTCACTAAAAGTTAATCCATTCCCTCCCACCCCCTGCCATCTGTTTCCTTGCAGATCTCTTTGGGAGATGCACTCATCACTGCTGGAGCCCAGCTGGTGGAGTTGGACCTGAGCGACAATGCCTTTGGGCCAGACGGTGTGCGTGGCTTTGAGGCTCTGCTGAAGAGCCCTGCCTGCTACACTCTGCAGGAACTCAAGCTCAATAACTGTGGCATGGGCATTGGTGGTGGCAAGGTAAGGGATGTTTCATCTTTGGGAATGAGGTTGGAAGCAATCTTTGGTGATTGCTAACTCCCCTGCTCAAGGCAACTACACCAGGTTCTTCAAGCTTCGTCTAGTCAGGTTTTGAATATGGAGACTTCACAAGCTCTATGAATAGTCTATCCCAGTGTTTAACAACCCTCACAGTAAAAAAGGGAGTTTGTGTTAAAATGCTTTTTTCTCTGCACTGGCTTCTGTGAGTTTGTGTCTGACTCTGCCTTCTTTATACCACCTTCTCCCCTCATCTTGTTTTCCTGGCTGTTTTTACACACGAATATCTCCCCCAGAGCCTTTTCTTCTCCAGCCTTCATAATCTCAGGGGTCAGTATTATCCTAGTGAGTAAAATTCTCCAGTTCTTTAATCATCCTTGGCCCCCTTTGCTGGACTCACCCCAGTATATCCATGTAGGAGCCTGGTATTGGACACTGTGCTTGGCTGCATTTCACAGGGGCTAAGTAGAGAAGGATCTGACCTGCTGTGAGTGCTTTTTCCCAAGGCAGCCCAATAGACTTCCTCTGCTTCAAGTGTGTATTGGTAGCTCACGGTCAACTTCCTACCCATATATGCTTGCCTGATAAAGAGCAAAATGTTCTTGATGCCTCAGCGTGTTGCAAAACTGTCAATTTTTGCCTAAGAGTATAGTGTGCAAGTGTTGCAGGTAGAAACAGTTTTATTGTATAATCTATTGTAGAAACAGGTACATTTCAGTGATGCCCAAAGTATTTCTTGAGAGGTGGATCTACAAAACACAGTAGGATTCCTGTGGAATGATATGCTGGGGGAGGATAAGATGCTTGTTTTATCTTTAGATATTGGCAGCCGCTCTGAAAGAGTGTCACAGGAAATCAAGTGCCCAGGGCAAGCCTCTTGCTTTAAAAATATTTGTGGCTGGCAGAAATCGTCTGGAGAATGATGGTGCCACTGCCCTGGCTGAAGCCTTCGGGGTGAGTATCAAACCAGAGCTGCTTTGACAGCAAATTGGAGCAAGGTATGATTCGGTGCTAGTGTTAAAGATGACGCACACGGAGTTTGCCTCAGCTTGGAGCAAGGAGCTCATGGTCTGTTCACTAAAGTCATGATGTTTCTTGCTGCTGAAACTGGAGTCTTCAACGAGTGGAATTAGAGTTGGTGACTGAGTGTTTATGTGACCTAAATTTCCAAACACATAACTAGTAGCTGTGTAAAGTAGTTACCTGAGGGAGAAATAGTCATCTCCTGAGTAATTTATTAGTCCTATTCCTTTTCCTCTCTCTGTGGTAATGGTTGTTGACTGGCACTGGGGTAGGTATCCCAGCTTGTCCTCTTGAGTGCTGCTTAGCTCAGTCATCTGGCAAAAGCAGCCCAGTGTTTTTGCTAGGATCATCTGATCAGAGCTTGAAGTGTTGCCTGGCTTTCTCTAGCTGTCACTGGCCCACTTGCACTTTGTGGGAGGAAGAGAATTCACTGTGTTTGGGGTCACCTAATTCCCTTTTCTTACCTCAACTGCTGCTAGAAGTGACTTCTGAGTTATAATGCATATTGTCAGGTATATTGACAATGATATTGCAGGTTAGAGGTTGACTTATTTCATAAAGAACTGCCTAGATGTGATTTTGTTTAATCAGTAATCATGGCAAAAATAAGACTTTTTAAATACTTAAGAGTTTTGTAACAATGTGATTCATGGAGAATCAAGATTGAATGCCACTACCAAAATGGGGTTAATTATTGGGTTATGTGACATGCTGTTTAGTCAATAAACAATATTTGTACTAACTTTCTTACATGTTTTCTTCTGTGGTCAGGGCAAAATGTAGATTTTAATAAGAAAATAAAAGTGACGTTGTGTGGTCTGTTTTAGCGTTGTTGAACTGCAGGTGAGGAGCTCTTGTAAGTTATTTAGAGTAGGCTTATGGGACAATGATACTTGTGTCTGTTTGAATCAGGGCTTTGTGTTAATCTGACACTTGCCATGCATCTGTGATTTCACTGAGATTTGTGACAGAACTGCTGGTAAATAATTCACTGTAGAAGAACTGATGGAGTTTTGAAACTCAAAACAATTTCAAATCCTAAGAGTGGAGCAGTATACTCTGGAGCTGAAGTATGTTTTCTGAAAGCTCTTTTATCTACATCCTTTCATAGATCATTGGGACTCTAGAAGAGGTCCATATGCCGCAGAATGGAATTAACCACCCTGGCATAACAGCACTGGCACAGGCCTTTGCTATCAACCCACTGCTTAAGGTTATAAACTTGAATGACAACACCTTCACAGAGAAAGGAGCTGTGGCCATGGCAGAGGTGAGTTGTTTTGAGTTTTGTCTCAAGTCTAGTTGGCATTGGCACCTTTGGATTGGTGGAGCCACATGTCATGCTGCAATGGGAAAGATGACATTCCAAAAGTAGTAGGATGTTCCCTTACTTGCATGTCTTCTTTCAATTCTGTGCTGTCTTGCTCTGCAGACTCTGAAGGCTCTTCGGCAGATTGAAGTGATCAACTTTGGGGACTGCCTGGTGCGTTCGAAGGGTGCTGTTGCTATTGCTGATTCTGTTAAAGAAGGGCTTCATAAATTAAAGGTATTGTCTGCTTGCTGTCCAGCTCTTTTGAAAAATGCCAAGTTCTCCATTTCATGTTTTTCTGTTCATTCTGCTGCCACTGCTCATCACTTTAAAATAGGATTCAGTTCCATGCAGTCTCTGTGCTCACAACTGAAAAGCGACAAGCTGTGCTGTAGATCAGTGGCATCCCACCGTCCAGCTAGGGCTGTGCTGTGTGGAGGTGTACCAACGGTACCAACGGTCTGTTTAGTCTTTGCTTGATGTTTTTGCAGCTGGTGGCTCAACTCAGCAAGTGCTACTCAAGAAGTCTGATAATGGACGTACCTGCTAATAGAACTTCCCAAAGTTTCATGAGTGGGGATTGACATGAAGGGGACTTCATGAACAGCTTGTAGTCTCTTTAGTATTTCATAGCTCATACAGTTCATGCTTTTTCTTTGTTAGAACACCAATCAAGGGTCCAGGTGTCTTTAGTGTTTTGGTCATACCACAGTCTCCTACATCAATATTTGCGCAGGACTTGAACCTAACAACACTCTGGATAGGCTGAAGTCAAATTAATAATGTAAGCAAAGTAGGATCTCTAGAAACACCTGCTGTGAGTCATAACTGCCCTGACCCAGATGCTGAACCTGTGATTCCTAATCTTGCAGTCAAAGACAAAAATTAATATCTACTTAAGTGTATGAACCTGGTACAGAAAGAAGTAGGTTCTTTGTGGTGTGTGATCCCTTGCTTGGGCTTCTGCTGGTTCTACTGGAACTTGTGTCTGAATCTCCCAAGAAAACTTAAGTAATGGGGTATTGAGATGACCAGCCAGAAGTTAAATTCTTTCTTCCAGAGCAGAAATGGTTAAGGGAGGGCAGCAATGAAGCAATTGCAGATGATGCATTCTGTTTAAGGACTGCTTCCCTTCTGCTGTTAATATTCAATCCCTTCCTGAGAAGGGATTGATTGAGCACAGTGTGGAATGGTGGGGGATGGTGTCTGGCTGTTGAATAACTTTACTCTTACTAGTCCACATGGTTTCTCTGTTGGCTGGGTCTGTCAGAAGTAGAACCACTCATGGCCTTTTTTTTAAAGGCCTTAACTTGCAACTGAAGTGTCAAAGGAAATGTGCAATCTGTTTAGTACAGTAGCTGCCCTTCTTCTGTTAGACTTACTGGAGTGTGAGTTTTGGAGTGCTCTTGTGACCCTTGATAAGTGAAGATCTCCAGTCAGCTGACTGCTAAGGACTGAAATGTCTGCTACCTTTTAGGTGAGCAGTGATCTGGAGGTATTTTAAAATTACCACCTTTAATAATGCTGCTCTTAACACCAGTAGGTTTCAAAATTCCCCTTTTAAGTATGTGAGGTAGGAGTATGTCAGGCTTTATTTTCAATTAATAATTTATTTTCAATTAATTAATTTTTTTTTTTTGCTGGGAGCCACTTCAAATGAGAGTCTTTCCAGGACACTTGTGAAGGCATGAAATTTATGGATATGATAGATGTTAATACGAATTCTGCAGACAGAATGTTCTTCTGCTTCTTAGGAACTGAATTTGTCTTTCTGTGAGATCAAACGAGATGCTGCTCTGACTGTTGCTGAAGCTATTGAAGACAAGACAGAGCTGGAGAAGTTGGATCTCAATGGTATGTAAGTTTGCTAGATCAAAGTATGTCTAGTTTGATCCCAGTGAGAAACCACTAGGAAGAATGTTGACAGAACCACATATTCTATTCTTCCAATTGTCAGCATATTAAAAACAGTAGCTGAACTTGAATGACATTGGGACAGGAAATGGTTAGATCCTGAAAGTTTTCTTAAACCATGAACTCAGTTAACTGTTAAGCATTTTTGATACGCCTCATAAGGTGGAAAGATTAGGCTGGTATCTATATGTTTTTTCAGTAAAATTCTAATTATTCAGTGCTATAGCAGATACTTCATACTTGCAAACAAACAACTTTGTGTGCAACTCTGCAGAAGAGTGTGAGAACTTTGCCTTTTGGCTTTTGCTGTTCATACCTTGGGTCACTGCATTTCACTGGTGCTGTGCTGTGTGTACTTGTTTTAGAATCACTACGAACAAGAGCTGTTTAGAGAGTTAACAGGAAGTCTCTCAAACACACTGAAACATTAGGGGGTTTTCATCTCCAATCATTGTGTAATGCTGCTGAAATTTGTTTAACAACTGTTTAATGAAGTGCAGTTTCTGTTGCTGCCTCTGAGGTGTTGTGCAGAAATGGCATATAACTGTTTGGTTTCAGAAACAAGAGATAGACAAGAATATACAGCTAAATCCTAAGTCTGCTCCCTTTCCTCTATCAACCTAGGTAACTGCCTCGGAGAAGAGGTATGTGAGCAGCTCCATGAGATCCTTGAAGGCTTCAATATGGCATCAGTGCTGGGATCTTTGAGGTAGGCATGGTACCAGAGTTTAAATCAGAAGTTTTCTGACAATTTTTATCAATGCTTTCATTGACCTGTCTCATTTCAAAATAAGAACGCTCTCATTGCTGGTGGATGTTGATCTGAGTGTGGAGCACAGCCAAGGATGTGTCTTAAACTTGTCTTGTTTTCATTGACGGACTTACTTTAGCATTAGTAACTGACTGTGTCTGTTGATCTTTTCTTGCTATTCTCAGCTGGGTGGCTTATGATTGAGTGTCCTCTTGGTGTGTTATAGGTGAGATGTGCTTCTTGCAGTAGCACTTTGAGGAGAGGCTGCTCTTTTGTTCTTGAAAAGTTTTGAGTGCCAGTGTACAGGAATTCCAAGTGTGTAATTAATGGAATGTGTAATATTCAAACCTTAGTGATGATGAAGGGGAGGAGGAGGATGAAGATGATGAGGAGGAGGAAGAGGAGGAGGAACAGCAACAGCTGAAGGAGAGAGGAGCAGAGGAACAAGAGTCGCTGACTCCTGAGAAGATAATTGATTCACAGGTAAGCTTACTTCCGGATGGATTCCTCTTTCATCAGCTGGAGGAGCATAAAGGAGGAAATGAGATCCAGGTGTCTGAACTTGAAGTGCTGACAGGCAGTCACGTTCCTGCATGGGCTGGCACTATTGTAACAGGGCGATAACATTCAGGAAATAAAATGGATTAGTTGAAAAATGTGTGTTGTTAAGTGTGCGGGGTGTATGCATGCATGGAGGGAAAGGCTGAGTAGTGGTTGTAGCAACACATGGGTAGAAAGTCTTCCATGTTCAGAGAGTGGTGGGGACCTTGTACATGCAGTGCCATGCCCTTGTGCTAGCATATCCTGGCGCGTCCAACTCTTGGCTTACGTCAGCCTTGGGCTGTTTTCAAACTGAACAAATTCTGACCTGGTATAGCTGTGCCCTGACTTGTCCCATCTGCCTTTGCTGAATCAATTTATTTACTTCCAAGAATAAACTTGAGATGGATTCTGCCTGTTTCAGGCTTCAACTCCAGTGCCATCTCCTCCTGTGGATGTTGCCACGTTCCTTGCTTTCCCATCACCAGAGAAGCTGCTGCGACTAGGACCAAAGTGCTCTGTGCTAATAGCTCAGCAGGTAGGTGAGATGGTGCTTGTCTGGGCTTGATTTTTCTCTCAAAACTGTTCAATTGCCAGAGGTGATAACTTGACCTAAATTTGCATCTTTTTGCAGTGATCCCAAAGAACCTTATGGAAGCAGATGATGCAGTTAATGCTTAAACTGGCATCAGAGCTTCTGCATAGAGTAATTTTGTTTGTGTTGCTTGTGCCTGTCATATGGCCAAGGCAAAACTTATGTCAGTCAGCTGAAGGCTGTAATTCCTGCCACGGCCCTGGCAAAGACCCATGTTGAGTAGCTGTCTAGCAGTGAACTGATCTCTATTTTTTTCTCTTTTAGACAGATACATCTGATGTAGAGAAAGTAGTTGCAACCCTCCTAAGGATATCCTCAGTCTTCAAAGATGAAGCCCCAGTGAAAACAGCAGTGCATGAAACAACAGGTGACTGGGCCTTTCTTCACTTTGTGGTGTGACCTGGTTCAGTGGCATGGACACCACTGCAAGGTGGGACAAGGCCCCTGTGGGCCAGGCTGTTGGGCCTTTTTGTCCCTGGCAGATAACAGAGTGCCAAGCTGTGGCCTGTTGTTGTGTGGAGTGGAAGATTCATTCTGAACCTGGCATATTTTGTGCTTCCAAAGCTTAGTAATGACTCTGTAGCTGCTGTTGTAGTGGGCCAGTGCTGCCCTTACTGCATCTCCTTGATGCTGGGCTCTCAATAGCCAGTAGTTCTGTGTTTCAAGGTGAGTTACCTTTCTAAGGCTGTTTATTTAAAAAGTGTTTTGCAGGAAGTAGCCTCCCTAGTGTAGTGTTCTGAGACTGATAAAGAAAGACATCAACTAGGAAGTCTCTCTTTACAGTCTGACACATCTTTGATTTCTTCAGGAAGCAGAGATTTCCAACACAGGGCAAGACACAGAAACTGATCTTCAAACAAGGGACCATTTCTCACACTATATTGTGGAGTAGTAATTTGGGTTAGGTCAGATTAGTGTGGACTAATAATATCCCTTCATGTTTTTGCTTGGAAATAGGAATTTCCAAACAGTCCTGGGCATCCGACCACTGTCTTTCATCTTTTTTGAATGCCTCAGCAATTCAGTTCTCCCATACATAAGCTTCCTATCAGTATTGTGCAAAAGAACTGGATCAATTATTTTTAAGACCACTTAAGGTGGGGTACTGTGTGCTTCCCTAGTTTGGAGTTTCTTTGTTTGGAATTCACAGACATGGTGAAACTGTTTTACAAACAGTACAGTAACACAATAGTTCTCTGCAGTTGGTTATGGGGCCAGTCAGTGAAAAATAGTTGGCACCACACTGAGCTAGTGCACCTTGGCTCATGCCCGTTACGAGTTGTCTCCAGTAAAAAATGGAACAAAGGATATTACTGTTGCCTGAAGTGTTTGCGTATATCTTTCTTTATTCCTGCTTCTTCAGGAAAGGTAGAACTTGGCAATTACTTTCCTTCCATAAAAGTAGCCATCAGCTGACCGTGAGGGCCCTGGTTAATGTCTGGCACTGTTCTACAACAACTCTAGTGAATTCTGCCCACTCTAAGAAAACAGAATTATCAGGTCAAAAATGGGTTGCCTTGCCCACCTTGTAAACATGAGAGGTTAAAGCACTGGTTTGCCCATTGTTTGTGGCACAATATTGGTCTTGAGGGAGCCCAGAAAACAGCTGAACAAACTTTCTCATTGTGTTTTCTCATTCACTGAGGTTTCAAATAAAAGGTGAATTGTTGCTGGCCTTTAAGAAATCAAGGCTCTACCTCTTGGTGCTCTAGTTCATCTGATCATGTTTATATGCATGTATGCACATAGCATGCATGCTCAAATGCACTGAGTGGAGCATCTGCTGGTGCATAGGGCTGGGGTGTATTGCATCCGAAGCTTGGCAGTGTGGGAATTCTCGTGTGGGCTTTGTGTGTTTTGTTGGATTTTTTTTTTTCTCCCATATACTTAAGGGGTTTTACTTGTCTGAGTGTTTCAGAGCTTAGAGCTATAGAGACAAATGAAATCTTAACAAATACAATGTCACAAAACTCATTTAACAGCTGAGTTTCTGTATGTTCCACCTTAAAATCATAGCTGTCCTTTTTCTGTATTGCTAAAAATAATGTGCTTATCTCTTTTTAGATGCCTTGATGAAAAAAGCCTTCAGTTCTGCCACATTTAATTCAGATGCATTCATCACAAACCTCTTGGTCCACATGGGACTACTTAAGGTGAGGAAGCAGGAAGGAGTTAAGTCATGGTCTGTTTAGGCTGTTGGTGACCAGACTGGCAGGATTTTGGGTAATTATGTTGCCATGGAAGCAGCTGGGTGCCTGTGCATGCCTGATGCCCAGGGACAATGGAAGTCTGCAGGTCCAGCAGAAAGTGCAAATTGCAAGGTTGCATTAGGATGAAGAATGTGTCACCTTTTTGCACATCTCCTGCTTAATGTGCTCTGCGTTCTCAGTCACTCCCTGAAGGTAGGGAGGGTCAGGTAGGGCAATAGTGCTGCTGCTGGACTGTGGTGTCTATAAAAGCCATGTCAGTATTATTAGTTAATGGGGTCCTTTAGGGCATTTCTTGAGAACATGTCCCAAAAATATTTACCAGCTACTCATGCCAGATCAGTAGCATTCAACTTCATGCTTTGGAGACTCTGCCAAATGCTAGTGTTAAGTAATTAGTTACAAGGAATAAACTTACTGTGCGAAGACAGAGGGTCGGTAGGAAGCCTGTGAGTTGCATAGAATTTGTAGCTTTATTTTCAGTGAGGTGACTGCAGAGAGGTTCTGTCTGCAGATGTAAACACCTTTGCCTGCTTGTGGCACAAGGGTTAGTGTTTCTCACTGCCTCAAGACCTGGAAGCTGAGAATGGAAACTTGGACTAAGACAATTGTAAACTACAGAAAAGCCATAATCTCTTTTATAGCAGCCTGCTATTAAATAGGTTTAGGAATGTCCATCTGTATCCGGCTTGGGGTCCAGACCCTTGTTAACGTGCATGGATATGACTTAATTTCCTAAAAATCAGTTTAGCCTCTCCCTGTATTCATTGCATACTGGACCAACACTGAGCTTCCCACTTCTCAGAAAGATCAGTGGAACCCAAGGTGGCATTTTGTTCTGGAGAATGCCTGTTTTGAGGACTACCACCTACCTCTTGCCCATATGGAAAATAGCAATATGCATGAGGGACAAAACACAGACGTGCTCCAGAAGAGTTCTTCAGGGCCAGGAAGTGGCACTGATGACAAAGCCATGGAGGATCAGCCTGCTGATTGTCATCTGTGACATGCCTAATTCATCATCAGTCCTCTACATGTGGAGAAGGTGCATACTCCATTTTCAGTCCTATGTAGCTGGAAGCATGTGAGCAACAGATATTCTTAATACTGTGAAGTGCGAGGACACACAGCAGGAACACAGGTCTATGTGCTGTCTGCAGAATGAGGGGTTTTGTTGAAATGCCAGTGGAGAAATAAATGAAAACAATGTAAGAGTTGGGACATGTAGGGTAGCATCACATAAGGAGTAAGAATAATTTATGCATCATGTAAGCAAGCGGATGACTGTTGGCTTTATCTTGTACATAACTGGGAAACCAGTTCTGGGAACACTGCATCAAGTTCTGGAGGGAGCCTGCCAAAGAGCTGGAGATGGTATAAAAATGAGCTACAGAATAATACAAAAACATTGTTAAGGCAACTGAATGCTTTATGGATTGAAGTCTGGTGAAATTCCTCAGAACACTTCGACACAGAGCCTCTGAGAAGATTTGGCTGTTTCACTTGCAGGTTCACTACTTCCCTTTCCCTATTACTACTGCTGTCAGTTGATAAGTACTAGAATGTTCTTGATATGTTATTTCAAGTGCTGGTGCTCGGAGACTGTGGAATTGGTCACCTTTGTCTTGTACTTAATCTAGTGACTAGCTTTCTCTGCTACAGTGTGTGGGAGCACTTCATTCAGCAGAGAATTCACTGTCTGTGAATTACAGTGGGTTAAATTGTCTGATGTCTGATTTCTTGTCCATTTCTCAGAGTGAAGAGAAAATCAAAACTGTTCCCAGCCTCTATGGTATTCTTATGACCTTGAACCATATGGTCCAGCAGGATTATTTTCCTAAATCCCTGGCCCCAGTTCTCTCGGCTTTTGTTACAAAGTGAGTATTGTATTTGCCATGCAGTCTTCTCTGTGGGAGCTTGTGAAACTGTTTGAGGGTTAATAGCTACATGTAAGCTGTTGTGAAAGCCCACTAAATGCCTGTTCTGAAATAGAGAATTAATAGCTGAATGGGCCTCTATTTTATCTTGTTTACTACAGTATGTGAGGTTCAGAGTTAAAAAGAAATCCTAATCCTAGAGAAGGAAAAGTGGGAAGTTGGCTTTGCAAGGACGTGGCTCTGAAGCAGAGACTGCTAATGCCTCTCACGAAGAGCTGTTTTGAGCTTAAGGAAACCTGCTGGGTTTCTGGCTACTGCTTGAGTGAACTATGGGTACACTGGATCCAACTATGCCCTCCAAGTCATCCTTCAGAGTTAAAAAGGTCAGCAGAGCTCTACCAGAGTTGTCATGCTGTGTGACACTGAACACCAGCAGATGAAAACTGCAAAACGCAAAGACTGAATTTGTTTTTAAATGGGACTTCCTACTGTGACAGCAACAAAGTTAGTGATTTTTCTGAGAACTAAATTGGGAGCATAAGTACTGAAGAAGCTGCTTTTACTGACTGCCTGTACTTCATGTTGTTACTTCCACTATAGGTATAGAATTAACCCCTGCCCCCACCAGCTTTAGCTTTTTAAATGTATTAAATGGCTATGGAAACCATATCTCTCCTGAATTAAATCAGTGTCAGCTTCAGCATTGGTGAGATTTAAGGGGAAAAGACCCCACCAAATAGATTTGCAATAGGATTGCAGGCTACTGTTCAACAGTCGGAGGAGAAACAGTCCAAAAATGTCACTTTAGGCAAAACAGCAGAGGCCTGAAATCAGTTTGGAGCTTGGTGGCTGGCTCAGCATGGACCATGTGCTGTGTAGAGTGAGAGCAGCTTTTTAGCAGGTTCCAGAATGAGGCTTAAGCCCTCTGAATTTTGTGGTATATGGGGTTATATGCAGCTGCTTGGGATCCCTTGCTGGTGAAAGGTGAAGCCACGAGATAGTTGTGGTCAGTATGAAACACGGACAGTAGGAATGCAACCAAATATTGATAGTCCATCTTGCTTCTACTGGGCTTGGAAGCTGGCCAGTTGTGATAGGGGAAAAGAATTTTTCCAAGCATTGGTGTGGCTGAAGCTGTCAAAGCTGATACATAGCAGTGGTTTGTGTCCATAAACACCAACCATGCTCAGGTCAGTTTTGGAAAATAAAGTATCTTGTTTGCACATGTGCAAATGCTAACTGGAGGCCCTTCTTGTGGAGCACTTCACTTGCTGTCTCCTGTCTTTGTGTAGATCAGATTAAAGCAGTTATAAGCCAGTGACCATAGGCTTTACCAACTGAACAAATACACCTCCAGCTCAATCATTATAGGTTTAAGCAAGAAGTACCAGCACTTGCCTTGTGAAATTACCTGGACAGATCTCTGAATTTCTGCCGTTTTCTTGATTGTTGATCAAGCCCCAGCCCTCAAAATGGAATTTAAATTGCTGGAAGCTGAGAATACAGAAGAAGGACTTTGGTTCAGGGCATCTGACTGTCCTAATTGTTTGTCAGGTAGCAGTGCCCAGAGTAGCCTCTTAACTCTAAGTGTCCTAAC
>WEIT01031038.1:87633-101216 GCA_013389985.1 Dryoscopus gambensis
TGTCTCCCCTCTCCCTGTATGCGTGCATGTAGGCTTCTCCCAATAAATGTTTTTAAGCTGTAGATGATGCTGTATGTGACAAAATAAAGAGTCTTCATGAATTCATCAACAAAAAACCCATTGAATCTACACGAACAAGAGGGGAGAATCTCCTGGTGAAAGTGTGAGACCGTTCATAGGTTCTGTAGAAGCTGAATGAGAGCTGAGAGCCTCTCTGTGGAAAGCAGATCTGTCTGCCTTCCTGTGGTCTGTACTGGTGCTAATGCCAAGCCTCCACTCTCCCTGGTGCTATCAAATTCTTGGAGCTGAAGTTTTCTGCTTTATAAACCTGTTGCAAGCTGTGATTTTTATAGAGAAACTTCTGTCCTGTGCTGCATAATGAAGTCCACACTAGATAGAAGCAATCTATCTTTGCTATGTAAACGTAGGGATTTCTTACAGTGCCTTCTGTAAGGGAACAAGGACAATAGCTGCGTGAGCACTGCTCAGCAGTAACTGAAACATCCCTGTTTTATCAGCACTGCTTCCAGCACAAATCCAAAACACAGCCCCTCCTGTGAAGAAAGTTAACTATCCCAGCCAAAACCAACACACAGCTTCTCAATTAACCTCTATCCCCTGTCTCTTCTTGGAATTCAGAGTAAAATTCCAATGCTAAAGTTAAACCTCTGCCTTGTTAACCTAGTACTACTTAGAGCTCATCTGGCCTGTTTCTGCAACAAGTCTATGTCCCCTCTGTCAAACCCACAATTCCTTCACTTGCAGAAACCTGGTATGCATTTTTGTGCTATTTTCTCCTTTCGGTTTGCAGTTAGCTCTTTTGGGCTTTTAGAGCTGTAAAGTTCTTGTAGCTGCCTAGGCCAGAGCTTTGCTGCCTTTCACTGGAAGGGGCTTCTGGAGTAGTCACTTACCTCCTTTCTTTTGTGACAATTTGTTGTTGTAGGCAGTGTTCTCCATTCAATAATAATTACAGAATTATGGATGCAGACTGTAAACAGCATCCATCTTGCTCTGCTTGCTGTCAAGCCTTATTTGGGTTTTTTGGACACAAGAGGGTGCTATGAATCCACATGTACTCTTCCATAATTTTTTAGGTGGAAATACTGAAAGTATGTGGATGTCTGCCTGCCTACTTGTGACTTGCTGGAGGTGATGGGGTTTGTGTTTGGTTGGTTTTTTGGGGTTCTCTATGCTGCTCCTTGCTGTTTAATTGCATCACATCACTGGTCTCTTTCAACAGTCTGTAGCACAGAGTGGCAGGCAGATAACTCTGCAGCAAATAAGGAGGATTTTATTGCTGGAGGAGGCTTAGTGTTTAAGAGAGGGGGGCTGAGGGATCTTGTCTGTGATCAACATCAGCAGTTTAGGTTCTCTGTTTCCAAAAATGGGCAGCTTCATTGCAAACAGGGCTGGGTCTTCCAGACATGGGGGCTGAAATACCTCTCCCAGCCACTTTGAAAATAAACTCCAAGCTGTAATTCTGTGATACTGTGTGTGCAGTGTGAGGCACTGAATGGCTCTTGGTGGGGAATAAAAAGGGTTAAGTCTTCTCCAAGATGTGCTTCTATTAAATGGCAGCAGCCATGGAGTGCTGTACAACAACCTCTGCAGCTCTTATTTCTGTGCTGTACACCTGGAGGTGAACTCGTTGCTCCTTCCTAGATATTCCACTCTTTATTTCAGCTCACTCTTCTTTCCCAAATTGAGTAGGCTTCAAAGCTGTTCATTGTTAAAGGTTATTTTGCTGTGATGAGGTGGGAGAGAGGTAAAATTAATGATTTCCATCCTCAGAACAGTGGAAAACATTGGATTAAAATTCTTTGGAGGAAATTTTCTAATGGATGGATAGAGACTGATAGAAGTTTCAGTGATGCTGAGCCAGCAGTTAGCCTGCAGAAACAGAAATACACATTACTGGGAGGCAATGGGAACATTACAGAAATTTAGCCTCACGTTAACCCTGCGAGTGTATTTCCATAGTTTATTTTCAGGTAGCAGACTATTCTGTGTAAGTATGACTTACCTATTGCAACCTCTGTCTTGGACCCTTTCAGGTGATGTTCTGCAGGTTCTGTGGGCTCTTTGTAAGGCACCCTGAAAGGTGGCCCAGCAAAGCCAGTCAGGTGCTGCTTAACCTCAGGGAAGGCGAGGACAGGAGGTTATGTTGCCTCTTTAAAAGATGTAAAAAGCCCCAAGGCCAAAGTCACCATTAGATTATAGATAGCAGATGACTTGGTGAGAAAAGATGAGTGCTCACAGTGTCATCTCCTGTGTTTTGGGGCTCTAAACAGTGAAACTTTATGGAAAATCCCATTGCCAGATGAGAGGGAAGGGGGTTTCCACCCCCACCCCCCATCATTCTACCCAAGATGAGACAGTGGGCTGCAGACATGAAAGTCCAGCAGCAGATTGTTTATAATTATGAAAATAAACGTTCTGATTCTTGGCAATTGTCTTCCTGACTTGGACTTAGCAATAGGAGAGAGAGTTTTCCACAGCAAGCTCTGAATGGGAAGCAGTGATCTGGGCAGCAATGATGGGAGTGGTTTTGGAAGAGATAACTGAGGGTAAAATTTGTAGGTTTTGGGGCATACATGCCCAGTGCATTGGAAATAGTGTTTATTTGCTCAAAGGCAGACACAAAGCCATTCCAAAATGTGGTATTTTAAATCTCTCTCTCTCTTCTTTCCACAGACCAAACCGTGCTCTTGACTCCTGTTCATTTGCTCGCCACATGCTCTTACAGACCCTCCACCAGCTGTAAGAGACAGGAGATGTGCCCTTCCTTCCTCATAGGACTGTCATCAGCGGAGAACTCGGAGCCACATAGTGGGAGAGGATCCCAGAGCCCATACAGACATGCTGTCCTTTTTCTTTTCCCTGTAGGAAGTCTGTCCTTCATTCTGCTTTCATAAACTTGAACAAATCCTGCTGAATTGTCTTCCTACTCCTCTTGAAGTGATTCCCTGGTCTGTAGGGCAGGTGCTTATGCTAAAATAAGTCTGTGCTGCTGTGAGCTCAGCATGAATTGAAGAGTTCTCCATTTTCGTTGCACTAGCAAGGGTGTGCCAAGACTAACATGGGGCCCAGAAGAACTCTCATCTGGAACAACCGAGTGGGGCATTTTATTTTATTGGACTTTGGCTCCTGCCTTAGAGCATTTAGCACTGTGCCAGACGGAAGCTGTGCTGCTGCTGCCCCTGCTTCTCTGGCCAGCAGGGGTGCTGCTCATGGGTCAGAGGAGTGAGGTGTGATCCCCTCTGGTTCTTCTTTCAAGTCCATTGTCAAAGGCAGTGCGTGGCTGATTTTAATATACGCTTCCCCTTCTGCTGTGGCTTGGAGTAATTGTGTAGTGTGGCTGATCCTGGTGGCCATTGCTTAAGGGAGCAAGCATATTTTATTGTAAATTTTTTTGCCATTGCCTGTTGTTCATTCTTCCTACCCTTTTCCTTTTCACCCTAATTAAATAAGCTTGGTTTGGAAATTAATACAATCCATGAAATCCCTGTGGAATGTGTTCCTTTCTCTTCCCTTTGACAAAATGCTGGGCCTGTGTGCACTGTTCACATGTTTGAAAGCCAAGCATGTGTAAGAATATGGAGAGAGAAGGCTGTGCTTTTCTCTTGCACTGAACAAGTAGCAGCAGCTGCCACTAAATCTGTCTGGAGGATTGTCCATGTGCCCATATGAGTTTGTGGTACCTGCCTGTACCACTGCTGAGCACACAATCACAGGCTGGTCCTGCTCTGGCTTCTTTCAAGCCTCTGAGAATCAACACATCTCTTTAGGCAGCACAGAGTTGTTCCTTCCCCCTCTGTTTTCAGTTGGAGACTGTTCATCCTCCCTTACCATTAACAAGCAGGATAAATAGCGCCGGGAAGAAGGCAAGGAGATGGAGTTGGCTGTCCATTTGTTGTGAGAAGCAACGTGTGCCACAGCTGGCATATGCGTGGCCTGGATGCAGGAAAAGCTGGTGTGAACTGACAGTGTGCAGCAGCATGGACAGAAAAAAAGGCTTGAGACACTGGAATGAAATAGTGTGTGGTATGTGCCAGATCTACTTGCATGCACCCTCTGCTTAAATTCCTCCAGTATGTGAGCCTGTTCTGGTGAAACTGGGGTGGCTGGGGGAAATTTGGTGTGGCTGTGATCCAGCAGACTCAGGAAAACAGTGTCTTATCATTCTGGTGGCGAAGTGCTGGCTTTTGTGTAAGAGCAGTGTCCCCTCATTAAAAAGAGGCTGCCCTAAGGCTAAGAGCAAAATGCATTTTGTTCGAGTTTCCCAGACTGAAACTGAACTCCCCAGTGTCCAAACTGGTAAAAATCAGCTGAGAGTTGATTTTTATCTGCACCTACAGGAGTTTCAATCACTGCGGTCTCAGCCCTGCCATCTTCACTTCATCCTGTCCTTGTTAAGTTTTTCTGTGAGCTCGAGGGCAAAACTGAGACACAAAAAACCTTTCTGTAAGTAAATTCTGTAAGTCTTGAACCTAGTGTAGCTTCCTTTGAAGCTTCCTGGTCTCTTGCTGCTCTTTGTGTCCCTCTGCTGTGGAGAAGGGTCATGAAGAAGAAGAATGTGATGCAGAGGCCAAGCCATGGGGTCAGCCTCTACAGGGTTCCACCTGCAGTGGATCCCATGGATCATGTTGTGTGGCAAAGTCCTGTCTGTGCAAGGAGCCTGGAAAGGCCAGAGGGATCTGCTGCTTGCACAAGGACCTGTGTGCCAGATTGTGGGGGGAACCTGTGCAACAAGCTTTGAGTAGCCAAGCCATAGCAGCAGGCAAGTGTAAGGGGTTGATCCCGTAAGTCTTTTCAAAAGCAAACAATATTTAGAAATAAGATTTTCGCCTGGGATTTAGTGTCGAGATGTCTTTAGGAAAAAGGGAGGTATGAGGGTAGAATCAATTGTCTCTGCAGAAGACAGATTCACTTCTAGCTAGGACATGGACCCAACAGTCCCTTAAAATTGCATTATGTTTCTGGATTAGGAAAAAAAAGTGGCTGGGAATTGCTAACTCTGGTTTCTATTAGAAATTGCTCCCAGAGGACGACTTTCCCTGCGGTGCCCTGGAAGGATGTGGGGTCGTTCCATTCATGCTGCTTCAGCCTGTCTTGTGCGGCCATTTCACCCCAAAAGCACTGCTGCTGTCAGATGTATTTTTAGTTTGAACTTCTTCAGCCCAGCAAGTCGGGGTGGTGCAGAGCTCTGCATGGAGTAGTTCTGGGTGCATCTGGGAGCAGTGAAACCCTCTAGCAGTAGTAATGGGATCCAGCTCCTTGCAGACAGAGGTCAAACAAATGGAAAGCAGAAGTATCTGGCCTGGTAGAGGTGGGTTAGACCCCCAACAAATGGAAGTTCAGGTGTGCTGCCTTCATGTCCCATATCCCCTCAGGGAGAGCAAAGACTGGCTGCCTCCCTGCAGCCTCAGTAGAAGCTGAAGCTGGTGAGATCATTGCTGGGTAAGTGAACAAAATAAAAGCCTGGGGTGAGGTTGGGGAAGGGCCAGAAGAGGCATTCAGTGCCTGGTATCACACCTTGCCCTCTCCATGGTTCTCCAACAGAGCCCAGGCCACCACCAGGAAGGTTTTGCTGTCCAGGCTATTGTCCAGGCAGGGGAGGGTGCTCCTGGCCAGGGGAGATGATGGAAGGGCCAGGCAGAGGGGAGCAGGGTGGGCTGGACAGTGGCCAAAGTTGTGGTGGGGGTGATGGTGGATGTGGTGGGTGATTCCACATTGGCTGGCAGGTGGTGTTGTTGAGATGCTGGGTGGCCAGCGACAGGTCAGAGAGGTTGTACTTCAGGTGGAAGTGGTCAAGGTTCCCCAGACCACGGAAACTGCCTGGCTGGAGCCATTCTACCACGTTGTCCCTTAGGTGGAGGTCAGGGATGGCTGGCAGGTCTGGGAAGAAGCCAGTGTCCATACTGGGACACACTGGTTCTGGCAGCTGAGATTGCTGAATAGAGGAAGGAAGTACTAGTATCAAACCTTCCAGATTTTTGCTAGGCTGCAGATCTGCTCCTGTTCCCTGGGAGAGTGAAACAACAGTCTGAAAGGAAAACGAATGCCTCCACATTCTTCTGTAAGCTAATGATGTGTCACACGGGCACTGCCACCCCAGCCTCTTCTAGACAAGCAAAGAAGCAAAATGAAGCGAGTGGAGGGCTGTAAACGTGGCACGACCGGTCAGCTGCCTCTCCTCTCTCAGGCTTACCACTGTCATTGCAATTCTGGCTGGATGTCACCTTTCTGCCCTGCACCTCTGTAGCTCCTGTGACTAACACAGCCAGGAAGGGGAAGGCAGAGCCTAGGAAACGGTGAATGCAAACCCCACATGGGTTTTGCCAGGCTGGTGCTCCCAGCAGCCCCCGGTGAATCAAGGGGGAGGCAGTTGTCTGGGTTGCTGCCCTCTCCAGGGGTGGCTTACCCTTCCTCCTCCCGTTCTTTTCCTCCTCCCACGTTTCTGGCTCTGCCTGGTGAGAGCTGCTGGGAAAGCAACACAACGGGGCCCATTCAGTTCTCACTTCTGCAAGGAGAGCAAACACTGGTGCAGGAGCTCGGCAGCTGCTAGACGGGGCAGGGGACGCTTTCCTCTCTTTGCCACATCTGGAAGTCCAGGTACTCCAAGCCCCGGGTGTGTGAACCCTCCAGGTGTGTGGGAGGGAGTGATGGGATGATGCCTGGCATGTGGCAGTGCTCCAGGCACAGCACGGGGACTGAGTTTGGGGACATTACATTGGTGTCACTGGTGGGTGGGTGTGCAGGAGGGGGCTGCCCCAGTGTGTGTGTGGGCTGCAGCAGGACTAGCTGTGGTGACAGTAGGAGGGCAGAGTTGGGGCATGGGACCACAGGGGATGATGTGCTATAGTGAGCATGGGGCTGTGCACCACAGTGACTTCACAAGTTTGAGCCTTGCAGAGCCCACTGCTGCTGTGTCAAAGCTTAGGGGGTGTATTGTTCATATCTGCAGCTCGCTGCCTCCTCTGTGGTTGCCCCAGCCTTGGCCTCTCTCTGGTACCTTCGCCCCAGGGGCTCATTCCTGCCCAGCCAAAACCAACCCGTCCTTCCTGCAGCTAAACAGTGGAGTTCTATTCCAAACACTGCTATGAATAGCTTAGGGGGGAAGCAGGGAGCTTGCAGGGTAGGAAGCAGAGAACTGGGAGGCTGATGTCCAGGATGGTGGAGACATGGGACATTTGCCATTTAAAGGAGGGTAGCAGCTCAGAAGCCTGTGTGATCACATTCCCTGCACGGCTATTCCTGCCTGCCTTACAAGAACAACTGTAGGAGCGATATTGATAGCTTGTACAGACCAAGGCAATCTTAAGTTAGTGATATGTGAAGAAAACGGACTTGGTGGGGTGGGGTGTGTGTCTGCTTCAAGCCAGTTCCCTGTGAGTGACCTGCGAGCTGTGACCTTCGCTTTTCATTCCAAGTATTCCTCCTCTCTTTCCTCCACTCTCTTCCTCATTTATAACTTGTGAAATCACAGTGTGAGAGCAAGAGAGAGACCTGCCCTGCTAGGTCACAGCAACAGCCCTCTTGGCACATGGGGTGCCAAGCAGGCGATGCTGTTTGGGGATGCATGGGAACCCGGCCTCTCTCCTGGCCTTACTGCTGTCTCTCCCCAGCCACAGGTGCCCTCCGACATGGGGCCATCCTGGGGGCTCCTCCTGCTCACAGCGGCCCTGGGGGCAGCAGCTGCTGCCCGCTGCCCTGCACCCTGTGTCTGCGATAACCTCCATGCCCATGTCCTGTGCCTCAATGGGAGCCTGATGGCCATCCCTGACACCATCCCAGAGGTGGGCAAGGGAAAGAAAGTTCGAGGGATCAGGAGAGAAGATAGGTATGGCAGCCCTGGGGTAACTCAGTGTTTTATTTGTGTGACCGACAGCTCACCAAAAAACTAGACCTTCGGGGCAACAGTTTCATGGTCATCCCAGCAGGAGCCTTTCTTGCCACCCCCTACCTCACACACCTGGACCTGCAGCGTTGCAAGGTGGAGAGGCTGGAGGAAGGGGCTTTCCGGGGTCTGGGGAGGCTTGTCTACCTCAACCTGGCCTCCAATGGCATAGCCCTCCTCTACCAGGAGTCCCTGGACGGGCTCTTCTCCCTCCAGCAGCTCATTCTGGAGGGGAACCGCATTGAGGAGATCCAGCCGGGTGCTTTTGGCCATCTGGGGTCCCTCACTGTCCTCGACCTGAGGGCAAATGCTTTGGTCTACCTCCCAGACATGGTCTTCCAGGGGCTGCAGGTTCTTAGATGGCTCCGGCTGTCCCACAACGCCCTCCATGTACTGGGCAGTGAGGCCTTTGCTGCTCTGCCTGCCCTGCGCAGGCTGAGCCTGGACCACAATGAGCTGCAGACACTGCCTGGCGAGGCCCTGGCCAGGCTTGATGGGACTACCCGGCTAGACCTGGGTCACAACCCCATCACCTACGTGGCCGAGGAAGCCCTGGCCATGGCCTCGCTGAGGCACCTCTTCCTGGACCATGCCTCCCTCCAGGATGTGGCACCCGATGCCTTTGCCCGCAGTCCCCAGCTTCGCGTGCTGGACCTCCGTGAAAACCAGCTGCAGGGGCTGCCACCCCTGGCTGGGGCCGGGGGGCTGGCGAGGGTCAGCCTGGATGGGAACCCTCTGCTCTGCTCCTGCCTCCTGCGCCCCTTCCACAAGTGGCTGGCAAGGGCACGGGTGCAGGCTGAGGGTGCCTGTGCTGCACCCCC
The DNA here is from genome assembly GCA_013389985.1 of Dryoscopus gambensis. Taxonomy (NCBI): domain Eukaryota; kingdom Metazoa; phylum Chordata; class Aves; order Passeriformes; family Malaconotidae; genus Dryoscopus; species Dryoscopus gambensis. The sequence goes on from WEIT01031038.1 coordinate 96,355, forward strand.
TGCCCTCCGTGGCCGGTCCCTCGACTCTCTGAAGCCCCCTGAGATGAGATGCAGTCGCCTCCGGCCACCCCCTAGTCCCACCACACCACCAGAACAGCCAAGGGCAGCTGGCAGGAGGCAGTGCCCCCGGGGGTGTCTCTGCTCCCCCGATTTCCATCATGCGTCCTGCAAAAACAAGGACCTGCGGGAGATCCCTCAGGACTTCCCTGGAGACACACGCCTTCTCGACCTGCACCGAAACCCCTTCAGGACAGTGCCACCGGACGCCTTCCCTGGCCTGAAGGAGCTGGTGTCACTCCACCTGCAGAGCTGCAGCATCAGGGCACTGCACCCTGGGGCACTCCGGGGGCTGGAGAGCCTGGTCTACCTGTACCTCACTGACAACCACCTCTCCACCCTGGCAGCCGCTGCCTTCGAGGGGGCCCCACAGCTGGCCTACCTCGACCTGGACCACAATGCCTTCACCCATGTGCCTGCAGGCGCCTTCCGGCTCCTGCCCAACCTCATCTCCCTCCATCTGCAGCACAACACCATCGGGGAACTGGCGGAGGGTGATCTGGCTGGGGCCAGGGGGATTCGCTGGCTCTACCTAGCTGGGAATGCCATCAGGCACATTGCCCCTGCTGCCCTGGCTCCCACCAAGATGCTAGAAAAGCTGCAGCTGGAGGGAAACCACCTGTCAGAGGTGCCCACAGCAGCCCTGTGGGGCCTGCCTGCCCTGAGTGAGCTAAAGCTGTCCCGAAACCCCATCAAACACATGGCAGACAGTGTCTTCCTGCCAGTGGCCTCCAGTCTGCAGCACCTCTACCTGGACAACATGGGCCTCGAGCGGGTGAGTGTGTTATGGGACTCCCAAGGGGCAGGGGCACCACAGGGTATATCATAGGTTCTGCTGCCCAGGGCTGGTGGCCCCTATAGGGGTATCCAAACAGACATCCCTGAATTCCCAAGCCTTCAGGAGATGTTCCATAGCCTGGCTGGGAAGCCAGATTTCTTCAGGCTCAGCTGTAGCACTGCCTTCCTTCAACCTTGCTCCCGGCTCCCCTGGTAGAAGCTTACTCCCTCCAGTCCTTAAACACCCAATTTCGGTGGGGTCCAGACCATTCCCTAAATCACCTCCTTCCCCCAGTCCTGGCCAGATTTCTCTTTCTCTTATTACAGGCTGTCCTGTAGGACTCTTCACTGCTATTACCCCGAGTATCTCCATCCTCTCAAGGAAGTGGTGTTAGCAGCACCCTCATAAAAACTGTATCTTAACAGCACCGAGGGATCACTCTGAGACCTCCTGCATGTGACCTTCTTTCTAAGAAGAATGAACAGGAGTCCACTGAGTTCCAAAATGTGACTGAAACTACTTGAATTAATTAACAGTCCCCCCTCTTTAAAGCAGCTCCTTCATGGGGCCGTCAGGTTCAGGACAGGTTCTCAGGCCCCCCAAGATAGATGATCAGAAGTACAGAGGCAGAGAGATTTGCTGCCCTGCCTGCATCACCACGCCTCTGACTTACCCTCCTTTCACTGCAGATTTCCCCTCATGCCTTCACTGGCCTCGGTCCCAAGATCAGAAGCCTCTACCTGGAGAGCAACAAAATGAGCAACATACCCGACATGAGCAACTTCACCGGGCTGGAGATCCTCAACCTGCAGGATGTACCTTTCCACTGTGACTGCGAGCTCCTTCCGCTGCACAAGTGAGTGCCACGAGGGGGGAACAGCCTCAGGGATCTGCCTGGGGGGGCCGCTGGACCTCCCATGCTGAAGGCACAAGCTCACAGCACACAGGCCATTTCTGGTCTTTTCCCGTGGTGGTGAGATGTAGCACACACCTATGTGCAAGGACGGAAATTGCCTGGGATTTCTGGGTGTAGGGAAAGCAGTTACAAGCTGGGGTGGGCAAATATTCAGATATTCAGAGGTCACCCAGGTGACCTGGCCTTACTTTGAAGTGATCATCCACCTATGGGCACAGACCTACGCCTTTCCTTTTGCCCTGTCTCATTCCTTTCCCTGATCTTCTGCCACATTTCCAGGTGGATCAACAAACTCAACCTCCGTGTAGGGGCCACCTGTGGGTCCCCTGCAGAAGCCCGAGGGCTGAAGGTGAAGCTTTCCACCACTTTCCTAACTTGTCCTGGCTGGGGCCGAGGCGAGGCTGGGGAGACCAATCCTAACAAGACTAAGGCTGCAAGCAAGCCCAGCAAGAAAAAGAGGTCGGGAAAATCTCCAGCCAGAGGCTTCAGTAAAAGCAGAGCTTAGGGTTTCTTAAGGTGTGTAGGACATGTGCTGGACACAACAGCGCCATACCTACAGTCGGGCTAGAGCAGTTTTTCTAGACTTGTCCCCACCACAGAGACATGGGTATTGCCCAAAGCGCAAAGGAGAGCCTGGTGCCACTAAAACAATGCTGATTTGCCAAAGATGCAGGGTTTGGTTTTGCAGGACACAGAGGCATGTTCTACAGAGTCTGCAGCATGCTTTGGTGATACAAACAATGAAACCAAATACTTGCTGCTTCTTTCCAAGGTTTCCTCCAGCCGTGTGGAAAAGCTGCTATCCACAAGTTTGGTTTTGGTTTTGAGAGCACTTTCACAGCTTCCAAAATCATAGCAGAACCCTGAGCGGGACTGCAACCAGCACCAACCAGTAAGGTCCTGCACTGGGGCAAATCTTATACTAGTAAGCTTAAAAATTATTAGTGAAAATGTTACCTTAATTCCCAGCAGTTCCTCGGAATTAAAACATAAGCAGATGGAAACCTTTTTATTTCCTGCAGAATTTGATCAGTGATCCAACTGGTGAAATGGGATCAGTGATCCGTAAGTGATCTCATGATAAGCAATGTGCTCAACCTATTCCCCCTGACTGCATAGGCTCGGACCCCAGGCCCCACAAGTTTGCTTAAATTGAAAAGGCTTTAAAATATAAATTTACAGATAAAGATACGTTTTGATTAACTCTGGATTTTGGTGGCCTGGAAAGCAATACACAAGCCTTTGGCCTCTTCCTGAAGTTTGTCACAGGGCTTTAGGGTACAGATCAAAGATCAAATTTACAGTACAATTGTTAAAAAAATTCAAACCATGCTCCAAGTCCTCTGCAGTTCTGGGTTCAAAAGCAAGAAATTACAGAAGCAGACACAGTTCAAATGAACATCTGTTTTTGAAGCTGGTGCCATGGAGAAGGTTTTGGCTTTTGTGACAATGGGGTGTGCTTTAATGATTGTAACGTGTTAGGGGGGGATGGGATCCACCTGTCTACAAAGGGTAAGAGAATTTTTGGCAGCAGCCCACCTAATTTGGTGAGATGGGCTTTAAGCTAAAGAATTCGGTGCAGGTGAGATCCAAAGTCCCACGGCTTCCTCTGGGAAGCAGATCATACCAATCAATGCAGTGAAAGGTGTTCCTTGACTGTCCCTCAAGTTGTGCATCAAGGGGCAACCACCAAAGGTGTTCATGGTTCTGCTCCTTCTCAGGTAATCCAGTTGCTTGATTAAACCAGATGTGAGGGGGACAATATCAGGTTCATTCCTGGCAAGCTGTGGGATGGTATGAAAAGGTTAGAGGGACAGGGTGCTAGCAAGGTCCCTCTGCAGGTGACTCGAAGAGGTACCAGACATGGGGGGAGCACACTTGCAGTCTTACAGAGGGGAGCCAGGGACTCCTGAGGTTACAGAAGCCAACAGGGATACAGCAGGGAAATATCCCAAAGGAATTAAGGGGTGCTCCTCTAGGAAGCTGATGCAGCCAACAGCCCAACCAAGGTGCCTTTACCCCAAAGCACCCAGCATGGGCAACAAACAGGAGTTGGAAGCCACCATGCTGCTGGAAAGTTATGATCCTGTTGCCATTACTGAAACCTGGTGGGACAAACTGTGTGACTGGAGAGTGGCTATCAATGGCTATGAGCTGTTCAGAAGAGACAAGGGAGGAGGGAGAGGTGCAGGGGTTGCCCTCTACCTTAAGAGGCACAGAGTGTGAAGAGCTGTCTCTGAAGAACAGCCGTGAGCAGGCCAAAAGCCTGTGGGTAAAAATCAGACACTGAGGGAACAACAGGAACCTTGTGGCTGGGGTCTGCTATAGCTGCCTGACCAAGGGGAGCCTGTGATGAAGCCTTCTTGCTCCAGCTACAGGAGGCATCATGCTCACAGGCTCCAGTCCTGCTGCGGGACTTCAGCCACCTCGACATCTACTGGGAAAGTACCAAGGCAAGCTGCAGGCAATCCAGGAGACTCCTGCAATGCATGGAGAATAGCTTCTTGAGCCAGGTGGACTTCTGTAAAGCTTTTAACACGGTCCTCCACAACTACTCCCTCCAAACTGGAGTGATGGATTCCATGGGTGGACTGTTTGGTGGATTAGGAATTGGTTGGATGGTTGCCTTCAAAGGGTAGCAGGCAACAGCTCAGAGTCTCACTGGGCGTCAGTGATGAGTGGTGTCTTTCAGGGGTCTGTATTGGGACCAGCATTATTTAATGTCTTCATTAATGACACAGACAAAAGGAACAAGGGCACACTGAGCAAGTGTGCAGATAACATCAAGCTGAGTGGTGCTCTTGACTCACCTGAAGGATGGGATGCTATCCATAGGGATCTGGACAGGCTTGAGAGGTGGGTGCATGGAAATCTCATGAGGTTTGACAAGACCAAGCGCAAGGTGCTGCACCTGGGTTGGGGCAACCCCCATTACGAACACAAGCTGGGGGATGAAGGGATCAAGAGCAGTCCTGCCAAGGACTTGAGGATACAGGTGGATGAGAGGCTGGACATGACCCAGCAATGTGCATTCATAGCCCAGAAAGCCAATCAAGCATCAAAAGATGAGTGAAAGCATCAAAAACAACATGGCCAGCAGGGTGAGGGAGG
>WEIT01031039.1:0-33084 GCA_013389985.1 Dryoscopus gambensis
TGCAGTGCTGTGCTCCAGGGGCAGAGGTGGCACTGGCAGAGCCTGGATTGGTTTCTGAATTCCCTGAGCCAAGAAACGAGCACTTGGATGCCTTAGGGCAGGCCGGGAAGGAGAACTGGAGGTGTGTGAGGGAATGTCCCGGTGCCCCGGCCCCGCACCTGTCCCGGCGTGGGTCAGACTCCTTCGCCTGTGGAATCTCTGGAGCTGGGATGCTGCTTCCTCCAGGAACAGAGCTGGACCTGCCAAGACACGAGACCTTTACAGTTTGGCTGTCCCTAGAGACCCTCTGCTCCCACATTTAAAGTCTAGGAAGCAACTCCTGGCAGTCCAGCTGGACAGGGTTTGATGGCTCCAGCTAAGGAGGATCTTTTCTCCCAGGTTTTCCTATAAAACCATGGTGAAAGGTTCATCCAGGAGAAGCAGCGCTAGAATCAGGCACAAAAAGGCCTCAAGTTGCACTGGAGGAGGCTTAGGTTGGATATTGGGAAAAATTTCTTCATGGAAAGGGTTGTCAGGCCCTGGAAACGTTCAGGGAATCTGTGGATGTGGCACTTGAGGACATGGATTCGAGCTGAATGTGCTCATGGCGCTGGCTCCAAGAGGTCTTTTCCAACCTCAACAATTCCATGAGTCTAGGAGAAGGAGAACCTGGGAGCACGTTTATCAGCAGGGGGGAAGCTGCCCGAGGAGTGACCCTCATCCCACGGGAGAAGGCAGGGGGGGATTGCCCCATTCCTTACCCGGCCCTGCTGGGCTCAGTGGGATCCTCCAGCCCGGGGGGCTCGGGGTGGGTGTCATGGCCAGGGCGTCCTTGGCCCCTCTCAGCGAGGCTGGCTGAGTCCAAAAACCTAAACCAGAGATCCACGACTGGGAAAATCCACGCTGGGATGGGCAGACACCCATTCCCTGCAGAGGAGCGGGCCAGGAGCAGGAGCCAGCGCGGCCAGAGCCATTCCAAACATCCCAGTGCCCCCAGTCCTCACCTCGTGCCATCCCAGTAGGGCTGGTGCTGGGCTGGGCCCTCGGAATTCGTGGAGCTGCTCCTCTCCTCGTAGCCCAGGACAGACCTGGCAAGCAGAGCAAGACCCATCACATCCCTGAAAACTGGCACCTGGATGCTGGCACTGCCCTGGCTGGTGCCAGCCTGCACTGGAGCTTTTCCCTAGGACATTTTACAGTCCCTGTCCCTGCATTCCAGCTGCTTCCAGCTTCCCTCTGCCCTTCCAGCAGCCCTGGATTATCAGGGAGTAAAAAGGGAGTGACTGAGCCCCACCAAGAACACAAGAGGAGGAAAAATCCGGAGTGCTTGGCCAGTCTCAGAGGGGATGGAGAGGGATGCAACACCAAGATCCTGGTTTATTTAAACCTCAGCTGTCTCCATCCTTGGGGAAAAAAGCTGGAGAAGGAGCCTCTTCCTGTGCCTGCCCGTTCAGGTCTCCCTTGATCCTCAGGATTATTCCTACACCCACTAAATTCACCCCACTCTCACCTTTTGAAGGAATATTCCGTGTCCTCGATGTGCACAGGGGTTCTCTCAGTGGGAGCAAAGGGGACATCGGACTGCAAGTGAGACCTGGCCAAAAAAAGGGGGAATTCAGAGCTTCCAAAGGCTTCCAGGGGATTTGTATGGAGCAACAACACTGCGCTTTGCATCAGCCCAGGGAACAGGAAGGGATTGTCCCAGAGAACTGATTTTCCTTCAGGAAAACCCATTTTCCCTCTCTAACCAAGAGGAGGAGAGGCTGTTGGTGGAACCGGGGCGGTCACCGGGACCCAATTCCCACACATCTCCACACAGGAATTCCCTGTCCTGTCCCAGGATGGAGCACCTGGACAAGGCACAACTTTGGGGAAGGCATTCCCACATCACCAGCAGCAGCTCCAGGCCCTGGGATTTACACCATCGTCCTGGGAGCCTTGGGATCCTCCTCACCTCAGCGCAGAGCACTGAATTCATTCCACAGAATCCAGGAACCATGGAAAGGTTTGGCTTGGAAGGACCTTAAAGCCCATCCAGTGCCATGGGCAGGGACACCTCCCACTGTCCCAGGCTGCTCCAGGCCCCATCCAACCTGGCCTTGGAATCTGCTCACCTCAAGGCCTTTGATGGGCCAGTGCATGGAAATGAATCCCAAAATAATGGACAAGGGAAGGGAGCAGCTCCGGGGAGATCCACGTGTTTGCTGCCAACAGCAGCAATTCCTCCCTGACCCTGCACCTCTGGCAATGTCAGGGGAGCAAAGGCTCTAAAATCCTGTCGGGTGGAAGCACCAAAGGCAATGCAGAAGCTCCTGGATCTGCTCCCAGAATCCCTGAGGTTGGAAAAGGCCTCCAGGACCATCGAGTCCCAGCTGTGCCCGATGCCCACCTTGTCCCCAGCCCAGAGCGCTCAGTGCCACGTCCAGGCCTTCCTTGGACACCTCCAGGGATGGGGATGCCAAACCTCCCTGGGCAGCCCCTTCCAAAGCCTGACCACCCTTTCCATGGAGAAATTCCTCCTGAATTCCCAGGCTGCTTCTCTGGGAAGAAGCTGTGTAACAGCGAACAGAAGGATGCCGTTCCCACTTTTCCCCACGCAGGATTTCCCGTTTCCGGTGGCTTTGTTGCCCGGCTTGGATTCCAATCCCAGCTCTGCTCTGGACAAGCTGCTTATTCCCAGCCCAGCTGGAAGCAGAGGGTGCCAGCCCCAGGCCCTGAGCAGGGTCCCACCTGGTGTCACCCCGGGAGGGAGAGGGCTCGGACTGGCGGAGCAGCTCCCCCAGAGCACCCGCAGGTCTGTCCCGGGAACCAGAGCTGGACCTGCAGGAGAAGGGGGATGGTCCCAGCAGGAAGCTCAAATATCGACCACGAGGTTTTCCTGGCTCCAGTGGAACACCTTTTCCTCCCTCCTGCTTAGCTCTGGAAACTTCCCGAAGGGCTGAGCCCCAAACCCAACCAACTCATCCTCGTGTGAGGAAAGCAGCTGGAAGACCCCAGGCCTTTTGAGCCCACCCCGCTTTGCAAGGGCTGCTCCCAGAACTCATCTGCAGAGCAGAGGCAGGTCAGGAGAAACACCCCCCGCCCCCACTCTAAAATGAAGGAGAAAAAGGGAATTTTCCACTTACTCCGGTGGGTAGAACCCATTCTTGGCTTCTGTGAGCTCAGGAAAACTGGAAAAGAGAGACACAACTTGAGGAATGTTCTACAGTGACTTTCCCGCGCATCTCATAAAGGACAGAGCCGTTCCTCAAAGCCCGGATGGAATGTGTTTTTCCATCAGGAAATATCCATCCCCAGACTCCAGCCGGCTCCAGAGCAGCATTTTATGGACTTTGCAGTGCCCAGCTCAGGAACCCCACAGGGACCCTACCTTCCATTCGTGGAAGCCCCAGTGGCTCTGGGTTCATCCCACGGGGACACCTCGGGCTTTTCCTTCAGAGCTTCGTCGCTAGAAAAAGGAAAATTCCAGTGAAAATGGGACCCGTCAGCATTTGTCATGTGTCATCCCAGAAAATCTGCTGATATTTAGGTGGGTGGGGAACAAAGTGGGGTTGATCTCTCTATCAGGACAGGCAGGGCCGCATTCCCGAGCCCAGCAGGCCTGGCTGCACATCAGAGATCGTGGAACCGTGGACCAGCATCAGCAGGAGCCACCACCCGCCAAGGATCAGCACAGCCCCTGGAGCTGGGACGGTCCCGGGGAGCGGGAGGCAAATGGGGCAGCAAAATGAAGCAAAATGCAGGGAGTGGAGCGTTCAGGGAGCGAGGAGAATCCCGGGGCAAGGAGGGAAGAGAGGAGAGCTCTGCCCGGCTGCAGCTCTGCCGGCAGATGATGCTCTGGGAGCGCGGCCCAGCCCGCGGCTGGGGGACAGCAGGAGCAGGGAGCTGCCGTTCCCGGGCACACCCAGGGTCAGGCCTTACCCGTCCCCAGGCTGGGACACCGCTGCCAAGGAGAACTTCCCACTCGGGGCCTGTCTGTCCTCACCATTCCTGCAGGGAAAACAGCGAGGGAGGGGGATGAGGAGCCGGGAGCTGCACAGAAAGGGCTTGGAAGTGAGCTACGAGCAGGGCGGGAAACAGCGGGGAAATCCAAGGGAAAATGATCGGCTGAGCCCATGGAAAGGGCTGGATTCGGATTCCCAGCACAGAGCCGGGCAATGCCCAAACAGTGGGAGGCCCATGGCTTCCAGCTGGGAATGTTCCCTCCCAGCTGCTTCTGCCCCTTCCCTGGATTCCCCATGTGGTGTTCGCTGTTCTGTGCCGCTCCCTGTCCCGGAGGATTCTGTGTCTCCCCCCAGGAAGAGCCGAATTCCCCGTCCTGCCCTCAGGCGATCCCAAGGCTGCCGCAGGGCCTCCAGACCCACCTGATTCCAGCAGGAGTGGGGATTTTCCCCGAGGTTTCGCTCAGGGTTGGGGATGTTTGGCTGCTGCTGCCTGGTTTGGGGCTGCGAGGGAGGACAAAGCACAAAAATGTCATTCCTGGTCAAACCAGCTCCACCTGCAGCTGCCAAAGTTGCCCTGCACTGAATGGGAATGGAGAAAGGGGGAATGAATCATCGCTGTTCTCAACCCATTCACTGACAAAGTCACCTTATCAGAAGCAAGTTTTAAATTAAAAGCACTGATTTTGCCAGGAATTTCCACTTCCTGCAGTGACACACCAATAAAAGCACCAGGACGAGGGCAGCAGCCAAAGTGCTGCTGCCAGTGAGAACCATTCCACCTTTTTTATGCTCCAGCCATGGATTCAGTAAAGAACATTGGAAAGCAGCTGAAAATCACTCCCTTACACCTGTTTGGCAAGAAAGAGCTCAGCTGGGAGGGGTTTGGAGCAACCTGGGGTGGCGGAAGGTGTCCCTGCCCACCGCGGGTGGGACTGGACGGGCTTTAAACCCAGGGGCAGCCACAACTTCTCCGGGAAGTGTCCTCTGCAAGCCCTCGGTGTCTGGCTGTGCTTGGAGAGCTGAGAAACGCGCCCACCCCCAAAGCTGGCCAAGCCCTGGCACCAGCCAGCCCACCCTGGGGAGCGGATGGGTACCTGCTGCCATCCGACGTGAACCGGGATGCACCCGCCACGGCTGCGCTCCTCCTCTGCTGCCCTTCCTCCTCTTCTATCTCAATTCTTTCCACGGGGAAAAAGAGACAAATGTCACCTCCTTTCCTCTTTTCTGTAGCTTTCCAGGCAGTTTATCCCCGATTTCCCCCAGCCATGTTTTCCCCATTTCCCCTGAGGCTGGAATTTCCTGCTCCTCACGGTGATCCCTGTGCTCCCGCTGAGCATCCCGAGGGGCTGAGCACGACCAGGCATTTTTCCACAGGGCATCAGGTGAGTTCTTGGATTCCAGAGGGAGCCCTGGGCGCGCTGCCCCATCCCCCTGACAGCCCGAGGAGGGAGATGCCTGAGGAGCATCCTCCTGGAGCAGCTTCCCGGGAAAAAGGAAGGCTGTGGTGGAGTCTCTCCAGTTTCATCTTGCCCGTAACCCAAAGCACCACCAGGACTGTATTCCCAGTGTTTGCAACACTGTTTCTCCCAAAAACCCCCCAGTGGGATCCAACCCCCAGCATCCCTTTTCAAGGAATTTTTCTTCCTCTGCCCTGAAACTCCGGGGATTTGCTCTCCCAGCCTGGTACGGGCACCCCGCCCCAGCAGCGCTTCCCAAGCTCCAGGACCTACCTCTTGGCAAACAGGGGCGGGAATTCCTGCGTCGGGCTGCTGCGGAGGAAGGGTTAAGGAGCATTAAAGGATTGGAGGGAAAGACTCACCTCGGGCAGGGGCAGAGACCCCCAGGTCCCTGCCCGAGGGGTGTGAGGTGCTGCCACCCCTCTGGGCCCAGCTGAGACCAGGGGCGTCACACCTGGGCAAGTTCTCTGCGACAAAACTGCAGAGGGCAGCCCAGGAACTGAGGCTGAAAACTGGACTCTCGATTGCCTCAGGGAATTAGGGACTCCCACGGTGTTTCTTTTCTGGAAATTCCACCCCTCTCAGTAAGGAATACTTGGAGGATTTCCCCCGTTCTGCAGAAACCTGCAGGTGTCATGGAATCATGGAATGGTTGGGGTGGGAAGAGACCTTAAAGGCCATCCAGTGCCACCCCTGCCGTGGGCAGGGACACCTCCCACTGTCCCAGGCTGCTCCCAGCCCTGTCCAGCCTGGCCTTGGGCACTGCCAGGGATCCAGGGGCAGCCACAGCTGCTCTGGGCACCCTGTGCCAGGGCCTCACTGCCCTCCCGGGGAACAATTCCTTCCCAGTATCCCATCCATCCCTGCCCTCTGGCAGTGGGAAGCCATTCCCTGTGTCCTGTCCCTCCAGGCCTTTTCCCCAGTCTCTCTCCAGCTCTCCTGGAGCCCCTTTAGGCCCTGCAAGGGGCTCTGAGCTCTGCCTGGAGCCTTCTCCTCTCCAGGTGAACATTCCCAGCTCTCCCACCCTTTCCTCACAGGGGAGGAGCTCCGGCCCTGGGAGCATCTTTGTGGCCTGTCCTCGGCTGCTGTGTTGGAGAGGTTCCCCTCCCCTCTGCCACCTCCAGCAGCCCTTCCCTGGCTCCTGCCCCATTCCCACCCCCTGGACACTCACCCGTTGCTCTTCTTGGCCGCGGACAGGACGTAGGCGCGCTCCCGGCCGGCCGAGCGCCGCAGGACACTGTTGGCAGCCTCGGTCCTGGAAGGGAGGGAGGGAAGGAAGGGGTCACATCCTGCTCATCCCGGTGCTCACTGCTGGCTGGAGCCTTGGACAGGCAAGGAACAACCCGCTGGAGGCTGGGGCTAACCCTGACAGAGCTCCCGCGCTCTGGGGAGAAGATTTCAGGGAATCGTGGAATGGTTAAGGTTGGAAAAGACCTTTAGGATCACCCAGTGCAACCATCAACCAGCACCAGCACCATGGTCAGCACTGAGCCACGGCCTCGAGTGCCACAGGCAGGGGACGGGCACTCCAGCTCTGCCCTCGTCAGCTGTGCCAGGGACGGACAATCCGCTGCAGGCCTGGCCTGCTGCAGTGTTGGATTCCATGCACAGAGACGTGGGACGTGGGCTCTGGGGCTGACACGCTCCGTGGAGTGTCTGCACCGACCTCGGTACCACCACGAGTCCCAGGGGGGAGGGCAAGGATCCAGGAGCAGCCACAGCTGCTCTGGGCACCCTGTGCCAGGGCCTGCCCACCCTCACAGGGAACAATTCCTTCCCAAATCCCATCCATCCCTGCCCTCTGGCAGTGGAAGCCATTCCCTGTGTCCTGTCCCTCCATGCCTTGTCCCCAGTCCCTCTCCAGCTCTTTCATGGTTGGACCCCAGGGGACAATGACCAAGTTTTCCTTTGTACAAATCTTGTGGCCGAGGAAAAAGGTCCTCAGGAACTCCATCTAAAGCAACGAGGCTGCAGCCAGAGAGACCAGACCCATTCCTGTCCCTGTCCCTGTCCTGTGCTCCCAGATCCCTGGCAGTGCCCAAGGCCGGGCTGGACAAGGCTTGGAGCACCTTGGGACAGCGGAAGGTGTCCCTGCCCATGGCAGGGGTGGGATGGGATGAGCTTTGAGGTCTCTTCCACTCCAACCATTCCGGGATGGTTCTATTCCCTGATTCTATTCCTGATAGGAGAAGGACAGCCCTGCCTGGATCTGGCCTGGGGTGCCAGTCCTGGGGTGCCACTCCTGGGGTGATCCCGGCTCCGAGGGCTCCTCGTTTGTGCGTCTCCATCCTTTCCCATGGACACCAGGCAGCCCGCGGATTCCGCAGCCCTTCCCAGCTGCCGGCTTAATTGGGCCGTGCTGTCAGGCCGGATCACGTCAGGATTTTAATTAGGCTTTGTTGGGAGCGCGGTGGCCCGTGGGCAGAGCCGGGCTCGGAGCGGCCAGAGCCGCGATTATCCTTGGATTGCAACCAGCCCCGATCCACGCCCGGATCCAGCAACCCCCCGGGACGGAGCAGCCTGGCCGGAGCGAGGCCGCTTGTCGCCGTCCCCGCGGGAGCACGGAGCCACCTCCGGGCCTCACCTCTTCTTGTGCTCATCCGGAGAAAAGGGCACGTCCTCCTCATCCCCGTCCACGGACTTCTGCCGGACGTTGTACGGGGCCCTGGGATGGGGAGGGAAGGGAGAGCCAGGGTCAGGGAGCTGCTGCCATGGCCGGGGCAGGGGCGGCAGGAGCTGAACACAAGTGAATCTGAGGGAATGGTTCAGAGCCTGGAAAACACCCGGATTTTCCACTGGGGTGCACGTGTCCCTGCAGGATTTTGTTTGCTTAGTCCAGGGGTTAAGCCCAGAGGCCCCAAATCCATTTCAGATCAGAGCCACCCTCTGGGAGATGAAAAGCAGGGCAGGACATGCCCGTGGTGCTGTTCTGCCACACGGATCCCCCTTTCCAGGCTCCAGGAATGCTCCAAACCCAGGTCCCAGGCTGGACCCTCCATTCCTGCCTGGTGATACCATCCCCTCCACAGCAAGGCCGCTGATGGTTCCAGGAGCACCTCAGGCCCACCGAGCCCTGGGAACCACCGGGGTGTCCAGCGGAAGCTCTGGGAGCTCCACTGAGCAGGGCCGGGGGAGCGGCTCCCTTCACACACAGTTTCTTGTAGTCCTCCGTGGTCATCCTGTATCCCGAGGGGGAGCGGCTCTGTCCCTTCAGGGCGGAGCTGAGGGGACACAAACCACACCTGGGAACGTGACCTCCCCGTCCCTCCCCACCTCCTTCCCCAGGGGATCTCCGCAGGAAGGGGGAGAACACCCCAAATACCCCCACTCTGCTTTCAGGGAATGCTGTCCGACTGAAGGGCAGCATTTGCCTCCTTTTTGGGATTTAGGACCGGGGTTTGGGGTCTGCTTTGCTTCCCCACGGCCGCTGGGAGCTGTTGGAGCTGATATGGACACACCCTTCTGTGGGATGGAGCTACTCCATCCCGGGATCAGCGAGGGGGAAGGAAGGAGACCCCTTGGGGCATTATCCTTCTTCCCAGGGGCAAAATGGGGTTACAGAAGGTTTCATGTGAGATGCTGCAGGGCCCCTACAGCATCCTGGGGGGGTTCAGGTGGGAAGGGACCTTAAAGCCCATCCCACCCCATCCCCTGCCACGGGCAGGGGCACCTTCCACTATCCCAGGCTGCTCCAACCCGTCCTGGCACACTCCCAGGGATGGGCACAGCTTCTCTGGGCCCCTGCTCAGATCAGAGCCACACTTAGATCAGACCTAGAAGGAACTGTGCCTTGCACAAGACAGGTTAAAAAACCCCCACAAAAATCCCATCAAAACCATCCAAATGAAGCATTCCAGCTATGCGAGGTTTCCCTGTGATTTTCCCCCCACTCCAAGCTATTTCCCAAATTAAACCCCAAGCCCATGGCTCCTTTCAGAACCAGCTGTGGTGAGGAAAACATGGAGTTTGATGCCTGCCCTTTTCCCACGCCTGTAAAATGGACAGCCAGACCTTCCGGCATTTTGTAGGGATTTAGGGGAGCTCTGGGAGCCCACGAGCACCAGGCAAAGCAACAGGATGGATGGAAATGAGGGTTTAAAATCTTCTTTTCATGGAGAAAAGGAGGAGAAAAGGAGAAAGGAGGAGAAAAGGAGGAGAAAAGGAGGAGAAAAGGAGGAGAAAAGGAGGAGAAAAGGAGGAGAAAAGGAGGAGAAAAGGAGGAGAAAAGGAGGAGAAAAGGAGGAGAAAAGGAGGAGAAAAGGAGGAGAAAAGGAGGAGAAAAGGAGACACACACGTACTTTTTCTGTGCCTGATTGGGAGGTGAAGAATCCGGCACGGACGAGCTCTTATCGATGGTCCTGGTGAACACCCCCCTGGGGAGGGAAGGGCATCTTAAATTTTTTGGTTGGAAAATGTTTGGAGCAAAGTCCAAACCACCGGTGAAACAACAGGACTGGCTCTTCGCCCTGACCATCGAGGTGTTCCCAGCCGAGAGAACCCAAGAGGGAATACTTTTCCTGCTTGTTGCTCCGGAGCCAGTTCTCCTCCCCCTGCAGCCCAAATCCCACCCACCCCACACCCACCTGATGAGGTATCCGGATTGGGGCCTGGAGGCAGGGGACCTGTGCCAAGAACAGACAGCAGTGAGTTAAAAAACAGGGCAGAAACAACAACAGCAGCAGCAGCACCAGGGTTGAACGGGAACGTCCATGTGGATGTCAAACCAAAAACCCAGCTAAGCAGGCCTGGAGGGATCCCGCAGCTGGATTGACCCTGGAGGGATGTTTTAAAGTGAATAACCATCAGAACAAGCTCTATAAAGGATTTTTTATAAGAAAAGTGAATTTTAGAGCGAGCCAATGAAAATGAGCCGTGCTGGCAGTGTTCTCTGGCTCCAGATTAACTCCCCGGGTTGGTGGCACGGAAGGGGAAACCAGAGGTGAGAGAGATCCTGGTTATTTTATCACTGGAGAACAACAGCTCCGCTCCAGCTCCTCCGAGGGGGCATTCCCGGGAAGGGAGCACGGCGTGGCTCCTCTGGAGAGCACTGTCTGACAAGGAGTGGGAAGAGCACGGGGAAAGGGAAGCAGGGAAGCACTCACGGGAGAGGGCAGAGCTCTCCCAGCACTGGCAGAGCTCTCACAGAGGGCCGTGAGACTCTCCCCAAGAGTTTGATATTTCAGGATATTCCTACAAACTCCTGAGTTCCTGGAGAGCCCTCGTGCTCTGGACCAAACTCAGCCCCACCCAGGGCTCCCCCTGCCCCGAGCTCGGAGCACGGAGGGGTTGCAGCAGCACAGGAGCCGTGTCCCATCCCAGCACTGTGGGATCACGGCCTCAAGGGCACCCATCTCTCATGGTCAGAGACATCCCTCCATCCCGCAGGAGCCAATCCATGCTCGCACCATCCCAGCATTTTGGGATCACGGCCTCAAAGGCACCCATTCCTCACAGTCAGAGACATCCCTCCATCCTGCGGGACCCCTCGGGAGCCAATCCGTGCTTGCCCCATCCCAGCACTGTGGGATCATGGCCTCAAAGGCACCCATCCCTCACGGTCAGAGACTTCCCTCCATCCCACTGGGCCCCTCGAGAGCCAATCCGTGCTCTCCCCAAGGTGAGACCCTGTTGTGAGCAGGGGTGAGGAGGGGACACACCGAGAGCTTGCACCGACCCCGGGAGACAGCGCAGCAGGGAAGGAGCGGGGTGGGCCCCTGGGATTACCTGTCCTGCTGGGGAGCAGCGGGTTTGGGGGCCGGGGATCCCCCAGCGGCCCGTCCAGACCTGAGGGGACAGGAAACACAGGGACGTGGTTAACTGAGGAACCTGCTGAACACGGCTGCGATGGGTTTGGAGAGAGTGGGAAGAGAAGATGGATTTGGGATTGGGTTTGTTTCCAAGGGAAGAGGAGCTGGAGCAGACTGGCGTTCCCTGGCACAGGGCAACCTGCGACATCCAGGGAGCTGTTTGATCTCCTGCCTCTTCCACCCTGAGCTCCCTCCCACCCAGGCCTGCCCTGAGGTTGTCACTCGGGTGCTGAAGCACAATCTGGCGTCACAGAACTTTGCAGCTCTCCCGACACTTCCAATCTGTCGGGGCTGCTGAATTCCCAGCTCCAGGAGAAGACGTTTGTCCAAGCTCCTCCCCACCCTGCAATTATCAGAAGCAAAGAGGAGCAGCAACTCCTTCAGCAGTGCCACGGCCTGGCACCACAGGGACCCCAAAACCTGTCCCAGCACATCTCGTGCAGCTGGAGACCGGAGTGCCCCGAGAACCCAGAGCTCCAGGAGTGTTCAGACAACGCCCTCGGGCACAGGGTGGGATTGCTGGGCTCTTTGTGCAGGGCCAGGGGTTGGATCAGTGATCCAGGCCCCTTCCAGCTCAGGGAACTCTGGTGAGGGAAAGGGAAGGAGAAGGGAATGTTCCCGCGGCCACACTTACGGGGGGCTGCTCTTCTCCTCGTCCGAGTCGGAGTTGTGGTGCTGGATCCAGCTCTTGTCCCCGCGCAGCGTGGTGCGAACCTTCATCTGCCGGATGATCCTGCGGCGATCCTCGTCCGTGGGCGGGATCAGCCCTCCTGGGAGAACAGGGAGAGGGAGGGAAGGACCCACAGGATCAGCGGGGCAGATGGGATCCACCCCAGCACGGAGCTCTCTCCTCTCTGTCACAGATCCCAGCACTGGGTGAGTCTTTGCCAGCTCTGGTGGAAGATGGACACGTGGCCATCCAGACCTCAGGATCAGCTCATCCCAGTGGATCACAGAGGGTCAGGTGGTGTTTTCACACCTCAGGGAAACACCTCCCCAGTGGCCTTTGCCAGCAGGGACATTCCAGCAGACCCAGCTGGGCAGAAGAAAAGCAGGAGAGGAAGGAATTACCTTTGGTGACACCCAGGGACATCATGGTCTCAGCAGCACCTTCCCCTTCTGCACCTGCTCCAAGCCAACAAGCCCCTGGAAGGAATGGGAAAAGGAGAAAAGCAAAATATGAGTTGTGGCATAAAAACTTGGCAGTTGCGTGGAGAGGAGAGCACAGCAAAGGTGGCACGGCCACGGTGCCCGGAGGGTGGGGAGGCTCTGCCCTCGAACCAAAGCTGGGATTGCTGCCCATCCGCGAGCCTGCAGCATCAAGGACAGGGAAAATCAAACCCAGCCATGCCAGAGGTGTTTTCCCAGCTCTGGGAGGAAAGTGGGGGAGGAGACCTTGCAAAAGTGCCCAGAGCTACTCAGGTGGGCCGGACCTTCTGGAGTCCACAGAACTCCGAGGCTCCTGGAGCATCCTTGGGATTCGTGTCAGGCGGGATGAGAAGGACCCGGGTTAATTCAGCACCTGGTTATGTTTGGCAGAAACGGTTCTGTTCTGTTTTCATTCCTAACTTTTTTAATGGAAGCTGCAGGATGAGCTTTTGTTTTGGAGGAGAAAATCAGGCATTGAATCCCAGGACGGTTTGGGTCGGATGGGACCTTAGATCTCATCCAGTTCCAAACCCACCCATGGCAGGGACACCTTCCAGCTTTGACCACCTCCAGTGTTCCCTTGCCAAAACCCTCTCCTGGATTCTGGAATGACTCCGCGAGTCAGTAATGAAAAGGCCCAACCCTGTTTGGGAGAATCCAAAATTAGGTTCTTCCCTGCTGGCGGGCCCATCCCTGCAGTATTCCCGGGAGGAATGCCGGGTGCTGACCTCACGGCGTTGCTGCTTGGCGAAGCCTCCTCCCCTGCCCTGGCTCAGCCGGGGATCTGCCCCCTGCTCATCCCCACCTCGTCCCATCGGATCGGGAACAACTCCCCTGGGCCCCTCTCCCTCTGCAAACACTCCCAACCAAGCGTTACACCCACCCCCGTGCAACCCAAACGCACAACAGCCAGCTGATATTCCAGTATTCCTTCTGACATCTGGAATAATCTGGGATTCACAGTCCAGCTCACGTCCCTGGTACAACAAATCCCTCATCCTGTGCGCTGGATAAATGCAACTGGTGCTCAGCTTTGGATAGCGGCCTCTGGGACGGAGCACTGGGCTGTCCCAGGCAGCAGGAGATCCATAAAAACGGTCAATTCCCACTGACAAAGCACCCATCATGAGCACAAGAAATAAACGTCCTGTCCGCACAGGAGCAAAATCCTGCCAGAGCATATCCCGAGACTGCACCCTTCAAACGGAGCTGCTGCCTGCATCCAGGTAACCACCCCAAAATCCCCGTTCCCAAAGGCGTGGGGCACCACCCAGACAACGCACTCAGGTTGTTCCCACCTCTGGAGAGCCCTGGGCTCCACGGGCAGCTTTGCTGGGAGCCAGAGGTGCCTTGGCTGGGGCCAGGCCTGGCTGCAGCAGGAAGGGCACGGTGCTCCCACTGCGGACCCTCCGGAGCGCCTCATCCCGTAAGGAAAGCCATTCCAAGCTATTCAGTGAGGAAAGCAATTCCGGGCTGTCTAACGAGGAAAGGGGAGCTGGAGCCTTGTTTGGATGCCAATGTTCGGGCGCTCTGGGGCAGAGCCCAGCTCAGCTTGGGGGCAGAGCCCAGCTCAGCTCTCCCTCCACACGCTCCGGGCTCTGCGGGCTCCCTGCCCTGCCTCGGGCCTTTCCGTGCCCTGGAGTTTCAGAGCAGCTCCAACACCACAAACTCCTCTCTGGTCCCTAGCAGGGAGCGATCCCTATGGATCACAGCCCCTGGGACGAACGGGGGAGCATCCATAGCTGCGCCCACGGCCACGGAGCTGCCGTGGCCCCGGAGGAGGAGCTGTCCCTGCCCTCTCACCCCATCCCCGAGGAGTGGAGCCACAGCCACACCAACCCTTCCCTAATAAATCCTTCAAGTGCCCGAAATCAGCAGCGCATTCCTTAATTGGGAAGGATGCTGCTTTCCACGGAAGGCACATAAAGAGCTGTAATTACCCTGCAGGAGATGAAACACTCGCTGTTCTTTCAAAGCTGACGGGAGCTCCTCTTCCCCGCCAGCCGCCCTCCTTTGTGATGGCTCAACTGGGACATTCAAATGTTAATAACAAGGTTTCGGCGTGCTGTTTGTAGGGTGTTCGCTCGGGGTAATGGCCCCTTTGTGCCTAACAGCGCCTTACTCTCCGTGTGTTTTGGGGATGAGCTGGATCCCACGTTGGACCCACTTCTGAGGACTGAAGGAATGCCCTGGGAAAGGGAAGCGGAGCTGCTTTGATCCCATAAATCCAGCCTTCCTAGGAGCACTGCGGGTGCCTTCAGACTCCTGAACTGTCCATGCAGCCGGGCCAGCCACTGAGTCCAGCTTCCAGCACGCCTGCTCCCGGAGTTTTGCTTCCTGGCCCTGGGATGGGCTGTCCCGAGCTCCACACTCACTTTTCCATGATGATCCCTCCTCCGGCACAGGGATGCTCCGCACCAGGAAAGGCTCTCCCAGTCGGACGCTTTTGGGACGGGAACCCCCAGGTCCCGCTGCTGCTGTCCCTGTCCCTGCAAGGCCCTGGTGGCTCTGGATGACCCTGAGGGTCCCTTCCAGCCTCGATGGCTCTGTGATTCCTGGACAAGGAGCTAAACCCTGGGTGCCTCACGCAAAGGTGCCAACCTGTGCCCTCCCCAGGGTTGCTTCCCTCAGCCCAAAGCCCGCGTGGGATCCGAAGGGATCCGAAGTGATCCCATCCTGCCCGTGGTGATCCCATCCTGCAGAGATCCAGGCCCCACAGTAATCCAGGTACCGCAGTCACCCCATCCTGCCCGCGATGATCCTGGTCCCATGGTAATCCCATTCTGCCTGCGGTGACCCCATCCTGCCCGCGGTGGTCCTGGTCCCACAGTAATCCCGTCCTGCCTGCAGTGATCCTGTCCTGCCCGCGGTGATCCAGGTCCCATGGTAATCCCGTCCTGCCTGTGGTGATCCTGTCCTGCCCGCGGTGATCCAGGCCCCACAGTGACCCCATCCTGTCCGCGGTGATCCCGTCCTGCCCACGGTGATCCCGTCCTGCCCGCGGTGATCCAGGCCCTGCAGGGATCCAGGCCCCGCAGGGATCCAGGCCCCGCCCGAGGTGATCCAGCAGCAGCTCCGGGCGCTGCTCCCGCCGGCTGAGCCGGTGCCAGAGCCCACCAAGGAGCTCTCCGTGCCCCCCTGCCCCTGGTGCCAGCGCAGGACTCATTCCCCCAGGGACTGGGCACTAATGGAGGGCTTGGCCGGCGACCCGAAGGCCCTCGGCTGCAAACAGCACCCAGGGCAGTCATGTGGAAAAACCTCCTGGTCTGAGGATAATTGATGCCTGTCCTGACCTTCACAAGCCTCAAATGAAAAAGCGTTTAAAGCTTGCAAGAGGTTTGAACCTCCTTCCTTGGAGCCGCCTAAAGCCTGCTGAGAGTTGTGGCCTCCAGCCCTGACTCCAGGCCAGGTCCCCGCTCGCACCTGGGAGGTGGGAATTTGGTGTCACCCTCAGCAGAGCGAGCCCAGCTTTTGGAAACACACGGGAAGGGGAGCAGGGGGAGGAATCTTCTCCTTTTTCCTCTAGCGCAGGTTTCCTGCCCCAGCAGCAGCTTTCCAGCTGCGGGATGGCTGATCCAGACCCCAGCCCTGCCTCCCGGGAGGACACAGACTCGAATTTCTCTGCACCAGCCAGAGCACACAATGCAAACCTTGTCCCTGCTCTGCCCTGATGTCACCTGACACCCGATCTGCTGAGAAGGGACAGCACCAACCCTGCCAGATCCACGTTAACCCCTGCCAGGGCCGTGCTAACCCCTGCCATCCACCCCAGCCCCAGGCAGCTCCTGCTGGAGCAGCACCTGGGCCCAGCGGCTGTGACATTTTTAAGCCAGAGATCTTAAAGCTGGATTTAGTTCCCCTTTGAACTCTGACTGGAAACACATCCCGTCCCTGGGAAGGGTGGGCACTCCTCTCCCGCTGTCTGCGCTTGGGGCAGTGGGAATTTCACCTGAGGTTCCACACTGGGAGCTCACAGCCTGCACCCGAGGGTCTCACCCCACCTCCTGCTCTGGTGGCTCCGTGTTCGGAGGGGGAGGTTCTGAGGGAGCCTCTGAAAGTCCAGACCCAGAGCCTGGGCCCTGGCACGGGGTGCCCAGAGCAGCTGTGGCTGCCCCTGGATCCCTGGCAGTGCCCAAGGCCTCGCTGGATGGAGCATGGAGCCACCTGGGAGAGTGGGAGGTGTCCCTGCCCATGGCAGGGGTGGCACTGGATGGGCTTGAAGGTCCCTTCCCAACCCAAACCATTCTGGGATTCCGTGGTTTTAGACAATGCTTTTTATTCCTGCCTTTCCCTTTTTCCAAGCAGTGACTGCTCAGCGCCGATGCTGTTCCATGCACACCTGGGGGTGTTTAAGAAGCACCAGGAGATTTCTAAAGTCAAGCTGTGAACAGTCAGGAATTCGATAACTGAAACAGTCCAGGAAACCTTAAATCCAACCTTAAATCCACCCTTCAATCCACCCTTCTGGGCTTGTGCAATGCAGCAGCTCGTGGCTGCCTGGTTCACGAGCCACAGAAGCAGCCACAGAACCCCTGAGGCTGGGAAAGCCCTCCGGGATCGAGTCCAGGCTGTGCCCCATCCCCACCTGGGCCCCAGCCCAGAGCTCTGAGTGCCGCCTCCAGGCCTTCCTCGGACGCCTCCAGGGATGGGCACTCCAAACCTTGCTGGGCAGCCCCTGCCAAGGCCTGACAGCCTTTTCCATGGAGAAATTCCTGCTGGTGTCCAGCCTGCAGCTCGGTCCCGAGCCTGTCCCATGACCCCGCTGGTGGCTGCAGCAGAGCCGGGGGGCTGTGCAGGAGCTCTGAGGAGCCTCATCCCCACATTCCCCTGGGATCCTGTCTCCATGTCCCAGGGACAGGGAAGGTCCCTCTTTTCCCTGGACATGGGGAAAAAGGATGAAAACCTGCAGCTGGAGCGGGGAATCCTGCCCGGACCTCACGAACAGGAGCAGCACGGGCGCGTTCCAGCCGCGCTCCAGACAAGGCGTGAAAAGCTGCGAATGCACAATCAGAATTCCCTTTCCTTCGCTCCCAACCACACATCCCACACACAAAAAAAATCACATCCAGAGGAAGCTGGCACAGCCTCGAGCCCCTGGAGTCGGGGAAGCGTGGCACAAACTCGGTGAGAGCAGCGCACGGACCTGCCCATCCCAAGGGATCGTCCCGGGCTCTGCCCTGCCAGGAGCCCCCAGCACAAAAACAACCCCGCTACTGCCAAGAGAATTCCAAATTCGTTTTCACCATCCTGGGCGTGCAGTTTCATTGCTCTAATTACATGGAATTAATTCCTAATTGCTCAGCTAATTTCTGGGTTTCAAAGGAAGGATGTGCAGGACGTTCGCCACACCCACGCACCGCTGACCTTGGGCCTTGATCTCCCAAAGATGAAGGGAAAAAGGAAGGAAAAATGGGTTTTGTGTCACAGGTGGAGCTTTGCGTGGGTGTCGCTGACCCACAGACGGAGCAGGACAAAAGCTCACTGAAGCTTCACGACATCACAGAGACACCACAAAGTTTTGCCACGAAAACACAGTTTTTTTGTAAAAGAAAGCTAAAACTGGCCACTTGTGGAAATTGGGACTTCCACTCAAGCCCTTCCACTTAAGCCCTGATCATTTTTTGGGGGAAGAAGTGTACTGAATCATTGGCTGGGCAGATAAAATAAACTGGGTTAATAACAAAATAAATAAAATATCCTAAATAAATCCCGACCCAGCTGAGGAGGAAGGACATCCCTGCTTCCCAACCTGCCCAGGGGAACCCAGCTCGTCCTCCTGCCCCTCCTGGAGCCGAGGGTGGCACAGGGAAGCGGGGATGGCATTCCCCGGACTCGGATGAAGCAAGGACAGGGAGGTGCTCGCTGCTCTGTGCCAGCTGTGCCACTCCTTCGCAGGGTGCTGATTTCACACCGATTCAGGGAGAAACAAAACAAGGCAGAGCAGGAGAGGGAGAAATCTCTGCCTGCGCCCGCCCGTGTCCCGCAGGAGTCCTGGGAAGGAGGGGCTGGAGAGGCAGAAAGAGCCGGAGCTCCCACAGACCCCTCCAGAGGCTGTCGGGGGTCGCGGGCTTGAATTTTTCCCGGTCTCTGCCCACACCCAGACCCGTCCCAGGCAGGTCACTGCCGTGCCCCGTGGAAATCCAGAGGGGAAAGGATTTCAGGAGGATGCGGGGCCGTGGGCAGGGAGGGAATTTGAGATCAGACAGGCGCAGCAAAGCCCCCGAGCCAAACCCCAGCCTGCCTCCCGCTCCTG
This sequence comes from Dryoscopus gambensis, assembly GCA_013389985.1. Taxonomy (NCBI): domain Eukaryota; kingdom Metazoa; phylum Chordata; class Aves; order Passeriformes; family Malaconotidae; genus Dryoscopus; species Dryoscopus gambensis. The sequence continues at coordinate 18,590 of WEIT01031039.1, forward strand.
CAGGAACCCCATCCCCGCAGCGCTCGGACCCGAGACACCCCTGAGAAGCTCCGCTTCCCCGTGGGGGAGGAGGATTTACGGGTCCGTCGGAGCGTCCCCCGCACCGGGACAGCACAGCCCTCCTCTTCCTCGCCCTCCCAGGCAGGGGGAGCAGGCGGAGCACCCCCAGCCCTGCCCAGCCCGGCCCTACCTGCGGCGGCTCCCCAGGTGCGCGTTCCCGGCGCGGAGCTCTCCCGGCAGCGGCGGCTCCTGTGGCGCACCTGAGCCCTCACCTGCCGAGAGGGCCGGCTCCGGGAAGCCGAGCCTTGTTTTGAGGAGGAGACTTGGGTGTGTTTCGCCCTTCAGGGGAATCAAACAGGTTTCTCCATCCGGCGGCACGGGCTCCCCTCCCTGCCGGCTCTCCTCTGCATTCCTGGCATTCTCCAGCGGATGCCGTGGTCCCCGGCCCTGTGGGCCGCTGGCACGGTCCAGAGCAGCCCCCCAGCTCTCACCCCGTGGAATTTCTCCTCAGGGCAAGCACTGCCAGGGCTTGGCCCCCGGGAAGGGGCAGCAGAGCCCCGGAGCCGCTTTAGGGCCGCGGTACCCGGGGAGCATCGGGGAGCGGGGCTCTAATTAGCCCTCGACACTGACTGTCTGCTTCGAACTCATTAACGAGCCCCACAGGTGCGATAATCACACAGGAAATTGCCGGGCAGTCCGCTCTTCCTCACTTTATTTCCCTTTCTAATTGCTCCGCTCACCGCGCGGTCCCCGAGGCCCGGCTGTGGGGACAGCCCGGCCCAGCCGGACCCTGGGACGCGCTTTTTGCCTCTCCCTGAAGCCTGGCAGCTGGGGATGTGTGCTCAGAGCTGGCCTGAGGAGTCAGGGCTTCGGCCTGGCACTGCCACAGGGGGGTAAAAACCAGAGAATCCCGGAATGGTTTGGGTTGGGAGGGACCTTAAAGCCCATCCCTCCAGCTCTCCTGGAGCCCCTTCAGGCCCTGGAAGTGGCTCTGAGCTCTCCCTGGAGCCTTCTCCTCTCCAGGTGAGCACCCCCAGCTCTCCCAGCCTGGCTCCAGAGGGGCTCCAGCCCTGGGAGCAGCTCCGGGGCCTCCTCCAACCCTGGAGGTGATGAAGCCCCAACCAAACACCCACCGGGACCCCTCCCCTCCTCTACACCCACCAGGACCCCCTGTCCCCTGCTCCATGATCCAGGCACAAGTAACGCTGAGCCTGTAGCAGCTGGAAGGAAAAGCTCCTGCCCTCTGTCCCCGGATCTGCTGCGGGATATCCCATCCCATGGATCCCATCCCATGGATCCCATCCCATGGATCCCATCCCGTCCCCTCCTCTCCCGAGGATGTGCTCCAACAGGGCCGATAGCCCAGCCCTGGCTCCCAGCAGCGCAGCGGGGATGACATCAGGGGTTTTCGGGCATTAACGCGTTGCTGCAGCCCCAGATCTCCCTCTCCGATCTCCTCAGGCTCAGCAGCAGCCGCGCTCAGCTGAGCTTTGCTCCGGCTGCCGCTGATCCCGGCCGAGATAAGCCGGGATATTCAGAGCCGCGCCCTGAGCTCCCGGCGGCCCGGGGTGTCCAGCTCAGGGAAACCGGAGCTGTTCAGAGTGGGCTGCGAGAACGCAGCCCGGACCCCTCCCCAGAGAGCATCCTCTGCTCCAGGGCTCCGGCTGAGAGCGCGGCTTTATTTTCAGTAACCCTGAGTCACACCATGGTTTGCTGAGGGTTTGTCCGGGCTCTCCCCTGAAACAGCAGTGACTAACAACCCGGCCCGGCCAGCCCTGCGGGTACGAGAGGTCCTCGAGCACGAGAGGGACACCCAGGCACTCAGGGCTCTGTTTCCTCCCGGCGGGGACGCGCTGTTCCGTGCTGAAGGTTCAAAAACTGGGGGGGAAAAAGGGATCTGTTAGGAACACCTTGATATCGAACACTGAGAGGAACGGATGAGGAGCTCCCAGAGCAACACCCCCAGGCCGGTGTTGGTTTGGGAGATGCATCCCCCCCGGATGCAGGAAAAGGGGGATTCTGCCCCTCTGCCCCCGTGCTCAGGTGAGACCCCGCCTGCAGAGCTGCCCCAGCCCCGGGATCCAACAGCAGAAGGACCTGGAGCTGCTGGAGAAAATCCAGAGGAGGCTCCAGGATGAGCAGAGGGATGGAGCAGCTCTGCTGGGAGGAAAGGCTGGGAGAGCTGGCATTGTTCACCTGGAGAGGAGAAGCTCCGGGGTGACCTCACTGCGGCCTTGCAGGGCCTGAAGGAGCCGACAGCTTCTACCGGAGGCTCAGGGATAAAGACTTCAGGTTTCTGTTCACAGTGGGAGTTAAATACTGACAAATTCAGGATGCTCCGGGAAAAGGCACCAAACTCAGCCTCCCTGGCAGGGGCAGCCCCTCCCTGGTGCTGAAGGGGGAGGGCAGGTGAGTAACCCTCCAGTCCCTTCAGTCCCTTCAAGCCCAAGCCCAGCTGAGCCCCAGCAGAGCCGCGATGAGTAGCAGGGTGTAAAACCACTACACCCATCTGTTACAAGGGAATCAAACTGGTTTTTCGTGAGGTGTCACGCCAGAGCTCTGCCCGAACGCCGGGCCTCTCCTCCCTAACAGCGGGCAGCAGCTCGGGATTGTCCATCCCAAACCATTCCCCGCCGGAACACAACGATCTCAGGGGCGCACCCGCACCCTCCCGAGCTCGGGAGCCGCAGCACCGACGCCAAGGCTGCTGCCNGGGATGCTGATTTATCCTCGGCAGCTCGGCGAGCTCCCCGCGGGCTCCGAGGCAAACAAGCCGCTCCTCCCCCTGCCCCGACGGAGCCCAGGTTGCACCACTCTCCCCCCGCCTCTCGCCCGTGGGCCTGGCACCAGCCCGGGGCTTGCACAAGCAGCAGCGAAACTCGGGAGAGAATGCTCCCGGGAAGCAGAGGCCAGCTTGGAAGGTGTGGGAATATCCCGGCGCTCCCTGGCATCAGCAGATTTGGGTAGCAGGAGGTGCTGGGGTAGGAGCCGCCCCTTCCACAGCTTCCCAAAACGCTGATCTGAGCTCCGCGGCGAGTCCCGGATCCCTGCGTCGGGAAACGCCGCAGCGCTCGCGGGGTGCAGGTGATCCACTCCTCCCAACCTCACTGAATCCTGGAGTGGTTTGGCTTGCAAGGGACCTTANGCACCGACGCCAAGGCTGCTGCCAGCAGAGGCTGTGGCCGAGCGCCAGCCGGGGCAGGGGCACCGCGGCGCCGCCAGCAACACNGAGCCGCCCCTTCCACAGCTTCCCAAAACGCTGATCTGAGCTCCGCGGCGAGTCCCGGATCCCTGCGTCGGGAAACGCCGCAGCGCTCGCGGGGTGCAGGTGATCCACTCCTCCCAACCTCACTGAATCCTGGAGTGGTTTGGCTTGCAAGGGACCTTAAAGCCCATCCTGTTCCACGCCACGGGCAGGGGCACCTTCCACCATGCCAGGCTGCTCCCAGCCCTGTCCAGCCCGGCCTGGGACACCTCCTGCACACCCAGCTCGGGCTGGGCTGCAGAGCCGCTGCGCCTTTTCCTCCCTGGACATGCAGGGTCATTCCCCACCTGCTTTTATCCATTTTTCCTCTGACCTATTTCTGGAAATTACACCCAAGCCACCCTTTTTCCTCTATGGAGATGTGTCCGGACCAGATCTTCCCTCCAAGGGCAAGACTGAAAGGAATTCCTTGGACAATCCTCCTGAGCAAGTTCCCTTTGCAGTCTCTGTAAGAGGGGAAATGGGGGTTGGTTACCTCAACGCCACCTGGAAAAGCACCTTTAATCCTCTCCCTTCCCTCCCTCCCTCTCCTTTCTCCGGGATCAGCAACAGAAGATCTCTCTTTATCTCTCCCACTGCCAAAACCAGTCTCAGGTCAGCAAAATCAGGAGCTGCAGCAGGGAAAAGCCAGGGAAGCAGAGAGGGAGATAAGGAGTTTGATGAGAGTGCTCCAGGGCGCTCTTTGAAGTGCTGGGGAGCTCCTGTGCAGAGTTACTGACAAGGACAGGCTGCACCTGCACTTGATCCTGGATGTTGGAAAGGAAAGTTTGGTAATGGCAATTCTGCTGCACGGCCTCGGCTCGCTGACACCCACAGAATGCAGCCTGGGAGCCATAAACATCCCGGAATGGTTTGGGTGAGAAGGGACCTTAAAGCCCACCCAGTGCCACCCCTGCCCTGGCAGGGACACCTCCCACTGTCCCAGGGTGCTCCCAGCCCCAATGTCCAGCCTGGCCTTGGGCACTGCCAGGGATCCAGGGGCATTGTCCCCCATCCCAGGTGTGATACAGCTGCTCCCTCAGTGCCAGGCTGGGGAATTGGGAACTGCTCCCCCAGTGCCACCTGGGGAATTGGGAGCTGCTCCGCATCCCAGCAAACCTGGGAGCTGCTCCCCATCCCAGGTGTGACACAGCTGCTCCCTCAGTGCCACCTGGGGAACTGGGAGCTGCTCCCCCAGTGCCAGCTGGGCATTATCCCCCATCCCAGGTGTGACAGCCCCATCCCTCAGGGCCACCTGGGCATTGTTCCCCATCCCAGGTGTGACAGCCCCATCCCTCAGTGCCAGCTGGGGAATTGGGAGCTGCTCCCCCATCCCAGCAAACCTGGGAGCTGCTCCCCATCCCACGTGTGACACAGCCACTCCCTCAGTGCCACCTGGGCATTGTTCCCCATCCCAGCTGTGACACAGCTGCTCCCTCAGAGCCAGCCCGGGGAATTGGGAGCTGCTCCCCATCCCAGCAAACCTGGGGACCGCTCCCCATCCCAGGTGTGACACAGCCCCATCCCTCAGTGCCACCTGGGGAATTGGGAGCTGCTCCCTCAGTGCCAGCTGGGCATTGTTCCCCATCCCAGGTGTGACACAGCCCCATCCCTCAGTGCCAGCCCGGGGAACTGGGAGCTCCTTGTGCTGAGAGTGGGCTCTGCCCTGTCAGAGATGGGACACAGCGCTGGGAAGTCATCTCTGTGGGACTGATCTGGGTTCTTTTGGGACAGAAATAAATCCGGCACGGACAAACACGTTCCTCATGGGTTCCTTCTGCTGCCTTGGTGAGAAGCCAAATCACTCCCTAACCACCGAGGGAAAACCAAAGGAGCTGCAATGAGTTCAGAGGTGGTGGCAGAACTCCTTTTGCTCTCCTGGGGAGAGCAAAGCCAAAGCCCAGAGGGGAGCCAGCCACGGGAAGTGTTTGTTACCCGGCCTGCAGCTCCGGGAAGGGGTGGCTGCTGTCACCAGAGCAACAAAACACGGGCCGAGGGTGGGGAGAGGAGAGCAGGAATGCTGGTGTGCCTGCCTGGGATTGAAGAGGGCACAGCAGGGTGTTTATTCACAGCCCCGAGAGCCCGGCAGCTGTTTCCAAACACGAGTCACATCAAGAAACGAGCTGTTAGCACAGCTCCCGCACGGGGGAACGGCGAGGAGGAGGAGGAGAGGCTTCAGGAAGGCTCCAAATTCCCGGGAATCGGTGCCGTTTGCTGCGTGCTGAGCTGTCGGCAGGGACGGGAACGCAGCAGGAGAAGGCCCCGGCGGCGCGGTCAGGCCCGGGCGCGGCGCAGGCCGGGGTAGCTCTGCACTGTCCTGGCGATGGCCTCGTCCAGGCTCACCACGGGGCTGTAGCCCAGGGCCCTCTTGGCCCTCTCGCAGCTGTAGTAGTGGAAGGTCCCGGCCAGGGCCACCCTCATGGGCGTGAAGGTGGCCTTGATGGTCACCAGGGGCCTGAGCAGGGCCAGCAGCAGGGCCAGCAGCAGGGCCAGGTAATAGGCCAGCCAGTAGGGAATGTGGTACTTGGGAGGGTCGTAGTCCAGGCCGGTCAGGATGCGGGACATGAACGTCCAGAAGGGAATTGGTTCGTCGTTGGTGATGTGAAAGGCCTGCAGGAGGGGGAGAGGAGCAGCCAGGGGTTAAATCAGGATGGATTTGCAGGTCTGGCTCTGTGCTGGCCCATCTTGTGCTGAGGACGTGTCCCCCCTGGCCTGGGCAGGAGCACGTTGTCCTGACAAACGGCTTCGCACCGCCCACCTCTGTGTGAATCCCTGCTTTTCCAGGAAAACCAGCTACTTCCAGCACTCCAGAGGCCAGGATTCCTCAGAAACGCCAACCAAACTGACTGCCACAGCACAGAGCCAACAGGTAAAACACCCCAGAGTGCCCGGGGCACGGCGCGACCAGGGGGAGCTGGAAAAGCTCCTCCTGCTCTGAACTCCATCCCAAAAGCTTCTGTGTTTCCATGTGCGCCCCTGGGCTCCCCCAGCCCTGCCTGCATTGCCCCTCACACGGAGTTTCACAGCAGGAAATTCCAGGATGTCCATCCAGCTCAGCCCGGGCGGTGGCCACGGACGGAAAACCCGGCGCTGCCCTCCCTGCAGGGCGGATGTCCAGGACACTCGGGAACCAGCAGAGCCTGGGGATCCCTCCCCTCCCTTCCCCTCCCTTCCCCTCCCCTCCCTCCTCACCTTCCCACACAGGGGAGAGCCTTTGTGCAGCTTCTCTGCAGCCAGGATGTGCCCGTGGACCACGTTCTCCACGTAGGTGAAATCCACCAGGTTCTTCCCGTCCCTGCACACGGAAGGGGGAGTTCAGCCCCACCACAGGCTGGGCTGAGAACCTGCTTGTGGCGAGAGGAATTCACCCCCAGTTCCTCCTTCCTGCTCCCGCCCTCTGGTGCTGCCATTCCAGGCCATTCCCTGGCACAGGGTGGGATTACCAGGTTGTTTTGGAGAAGGAAGGGTTGCTGTTGTCCCAGCTCCCAGAAAAGCTGACACTCCTGGAGCAGCACCATTTTTAAACCTCCCAGGTTTGTGGGTGCTGCAGATCCTGCAGGGCTGGGGATCAGCAGAGATCCACGGAAGCAGAGCAGAGGCAGAGGGGTGGCGGGCACAGAGAGTGCCACTCAAGGACAGGCTTCCCATCAGGAATTGCTGGGCTCAAGGAATCCTGACTCCCCCAACCAGGCATTGAACTCACCGTGTGAGATGTGTTTCTACACAGGGACAGAAAATTAATCTGCTTATCACCTCCCAGAGTCCAGTTAATCAGAGACTCATGGAATGGTTTGGGTTGGGAAGGAGCTTAGGGCTCATCTTGTTCCACCTCTGGGGTTTCAGAGCGAGGAACACTTTCAGTTATTGTGCTCTGAAATTCCAGGGGTCCACCAGAAGCTCTAAAGGCTCAACAAGAAGGCAAATACCTCTGATCTTATAATCAGAAATATCGCAACACTTTTAATATTTCATATTTAATAGGGATTTTTAATTGCCAGAACCTCAAACACCACAAGTGCGTATCAATTAAATTAACAGCACCTTGATTATGATAAAATCAGAGCTTTCTCCTATTAATAGCACAGCTCTCTAGACAGCTCAGGCCATGCCAGCTTCCCTCATGGACATTCCTTTGGCATTGTGGACACTCACCATGGCAGGGAGTGAGCCCCTAACAGGGGATTTTTAAGGAAAAAAAACCCTGGGAAGTGAAAAATAAAAGCAACAACCCAACGGGTTTCATTTTGCTCCCTTCCAGAAGGGCTTTGCAGACCCAGCATCGATTCTGCCCCAGCTCTGCAGAGCCTGGGCCTCGCTCACCCGATGATGAACTTCATTTTGCCGCTCCGAGCTGCCTGGATGAGGATGGGGACCAGCTGAGGGTCCCTGGGACCGAATATTCCATGGGGGCGGATGGCCGTGGTGAGGAAATTGTTGTCTGGGTCGTTGGCACCGAGCACCTCCTGCAGGGAGACAGGAGAATGAAATCAAGGAGGGAAACAGAGCTCAGCAACGCGTCCCAAGATCGTCCTCAGAGGGGCTGGGGGCTCCCCATCTCCTCGGGAAGGAACCTGTGGGAGGATTATTGTCCCCTCCTGGCTTTCCGAGCGATCCTTCCTTTGTTCCCACCTCTTTTCCGCTTCTCCTTGATAAGAAAACCAGACAAAAATCAGTTTTTGTGGTTGAGCACTCAATGGATTGACAAAGGAGGGGAAGCCTTAGAAGCCAGAGGGGCTTTCCAAGCTCCTTCACCCCGTGAACTCCCCGTGCCCGAGCTGGGGCAAAGGAGGAGGCTCAGGAATTCCACCTCTGTCCCTGCCAGCAGCCATCCCCACCCCAGCCCTCCTGGATCTGCCTCAGGAGGGGGGATCCCATCTCCCCAGCAGCTCCAGCAGCACATTCAGCAGCTCTGCAGGAGATTTCACCCTCCTGGGAGTTCCTAAAAAACATGTTCTGCTCATCCCCAGCAGCTGCTGGAGTTTCTGTGGAGGAGGCACAGACAAAAGCACTCGGGATCCTTTCAGCTCCCCCCAAAACAAAGCCACAATCACCAGCATTCAGGCTGCCCTTGATTGCTGCTCCTCAGCTTCCCCTCCACCAGTTGCTGCAGAGTGCTGGTGAAGGAACAGATGTTTTCACAATTAAAATTAATTGAGCTCTTTTGGAGGAAAACCCTCCAAGGCTCTCACGCCGTCAGCAGCAGCAGCATGGCAGGGACTCTCAGTGCTCCTGGCACGAAGAGCACGGATGCCTCCCACAGCTGACATGCAGGCCATGGAAGAAGGATCCAGAAAAGCTCTGCTGCCTCTGACTGAGAACGCTGATATCCCGTATTCAACCCACAAATGCTGCAGCAATGAGAGCACGAGGCAGAGCAGGCACTGGGGGCGTGCAGGTGCCCAGAGCTGTGAGCCCTCAGATGTTTGCAGACCCCCCTGAACACGAATATTTTCAGCAATGGCCTGTGCCCCTGAGCTCGGGCCACGCTCCCACCTCACCTGCCCCTCCCTCAGCGCCTCGCTCACGTGCCCAACCCTAAATTCAGGCTGCAAATCAAGGGGAGAAGCAGAGAAGACCAAAAATCTCCCCTGGACTGCTCCTCAGCCAAGGCTGTGGCAGGAGGAACCGGGATCATCCCAGGCTCTCCCACGGCAGCGACGCCTCTGGCAGATCTGGAACCCCTCTGCAGCGTCACTCAGGACTTCATTCAGCCTCCTGGGCCACAGCCTGATTTTATTCTCTTCTTGTTAACTGAATACATCAAAAAGTAACAATTTAGCCACTGACAAATACCTTCTCCTGCAGGATCTTGGTCTCTGTGTAGTAGTCGATAGGTTTTTGTGCATAGGGGAGATCTTCTGAGCCATTTTTTATGTCTGTGCCCTCGAAAACCACGCTGGCACTGCTGGTTAACACCAGTTTCTGCAGGAGATAGGGAATAAAACAGTTGTTTAAAGCCTAGAATAAAAGGGTCATTATTTACAAAGATAATAATGATAATAACAATATTTAACCAACTGATCCTACAGAAAATAAGCCAACAGAAGATGAACAGAAACTGCAGGTAAGAGAACTCCCCTTTTTAACTCATTCTGTCCCATCATTTAGTGCTGCCTGGAGGAGATTGAAACGCTGCAGCAAGCACCCGAGGCAGTCAGTCCAGGGGGAACCTCCCCAGCAAAATCAGAGGCCTGGAGCACTGAACACAGCCCCAGTGTTTGTGGGAAAGATTTGCTCATCTTGGCAATTTCAGGTCACAGTGGGTTAAACCCAAAAAAGAAACCTTGGATGTTTCTGTTGGATGATTGAAATGAAATGAATCCAATAAATAAATAAATTTAAAATAAATGAAATAAATGAATTTAAATGAAAACTGACGGGATATCCAAATAACTCAAGGAGAGATGTTAACCTTCAATTTCAGGCTGCTGAACAGCAGCCTGGCCTCCCCAGGCTCTTTCTTTTGTGGGCAGTTCCCTTCCTAAACCAAACGACGCCGAGATCAGGGCACACGGGTGCTCCTCCTCATCCCATGGCCAGGAATCCCACGGCAAGGAACATTCCCACCGCTGGAAAAGCCTCCTCTAGGGCAGTCCCCTCATGAAAGCAGCAAAAAGCCACTTGTCAGGAGCTGTTCTCCCAGGGAGACCCCCAGGTAGGGGGACAGATTTTAAGGGATGCTTTTCCATCGCAGTGTGGCTTTCTGTGGCCAGCAGGGACTGAGTTTACACCAAGCAGGAGACCCACAGAGCCTCTCCTCTGATGCCTTAGGTTTTAACTTTTATATTTTTTCAAATCCTGGATTGCCTGGTGTGTCACTCTGCAGTCTCTTGTAGCTCGTGAGCTGCTCTCCCAGGCCAGACAGACACAGCAAAGCCTCTCTGAGCTCGCTGTCCAAGGACACTCAGCCTGTCCCAGGCCCAAAGGTGTGAGCTAGAGCTGCAAGAGAGGTGGGGGAATTGAAGAAAGCTGAAGTTTTAATTGGTGAATTTATGCTGATATGCAAATGGACCAAACCTATAACAGAGTGAGGAACTCGTGCCCTGCTGTCCATCCTGGGGTACATTCTGGAAGCAGCCTCTGGCTCCCCAGGCTGCGCCTTTGAAGGCCTCTCAAATAAATCCCTGCCTTTATTCCCTCACTCCTGTCCAGTCTCTGTTTCTGGGTGGTTGGAGAAGGCATCACCTCACTGGTTTCCATGGAATAAGTGGGAATTCAGCGTCTCAGAGCCCTCTGCCCCCTGTCAGCCGAGGCTGGCGCTGGCCTCTCCCAGTCCCCGCGGCCGGCCCGCCCTCACCTGCACTCCGGCTTCCTTGCAGGCCTGGATGACCGCCCTGGTTCCCAGGAAGTTCACGCGGTAGAACAGCTCCCGGTCCTCGCTGGCGGGCGCCGGAGACGCGCAGTGGAACGCCACGGACACGCCCCGCAGCGCGGGGAGCAGGGCCTGCGGGAGGAGCGGCAGCCACGGTGGGTGCTCGGGGAAAAGCAACAGGAGGGAAATAAAACAGCTCTTTTGTTGCACGGGAACGGCTGCAAAAGGTGGGCGGCTGGAACGGGATTGGCGCCCGGGATCTCCGCGGTGTCCTGCCCTCAGTCTCTCCTCTTCCCAGGGAGCTTCCCAGGGAGCTTCCCCAGAGCTGGAGGCTGCCCAGGCGGAGCTCCCCGCGATTCCCAGGTGCAGGCACGAGGCTCAGGACTCCCCGGAGCTGGGGCACTCAGGAAGCAGCAGGTTCCAAGCTCCCCGGGGCGCTGGCTGAGCGCGGGTGACTGTCCCCAAGCCACAGGCCTTGGCCAAGGCTCCCACCCCTCCTGCCCTGAGCTGTGCCACTCTCACGGGGCTGAGGAGAGCTGGGGGAGCCCCCTGCAATTAGCCCAGGGGCTGTAATCACCCTGTGAACCCCAGCTAACAGCAAGGCACAGCATGAGGCACAAACCAGTACCGCTCTTTTCAGCTCCCAGCAGGAGCCAGACATCAGGCCCCAGATCTGCTTCCTCCAGAGGCTTCCAAGGAAAAGTGCGAGGCCTGCGTGTGCCCTTGTTCATTCCGGGCAGCCCCTCCCTCACCTCCTTGTCACACAGGTCTCCCAGGAAGAAGGTCACCCGGTCACTCTCGAACCGCTTGTGGATGTCGAAGACGTTGACGCTGTAGCCCCTGGCCAGCAGCTGCTCCACCATGTGCTGCCCCAGGAAGCCCGAGCCCCCGATCACGGCGCAGCTCCTGGCAGCCTGCAGGGACAGGGGACAGCTCCTCAGCAGGCAGGGACGCACCGGCAGGCTGGCCCGAGCTGCCCTGCGCCTCAGCGAGCTGCAGTTGTGCTCAGCAGCTCCACTGGAGGAGCCTGAACTCGGACACCAAAGCCCTGTGCCGTCACAGGGAGCGAGGAGTGCAGACGCTCCGCTTGGATTTTGGAAGGGCTCTGCCTCATCCTCACAACCAAGAGGCTCAGGGAGGAGGGAGGAAAGAGAGGATTGGCCCCCACAGACTCTGCCTGGATGGTGGAGCAAACAGAGTTTGAAGGGAGCTGGCAAGAAAGATGGAGAGAGATTATTCACAAGAGCATGGAGAGGCGGGACACAGGGAATGGCTTCCTGCTGCCAGAGGGCAGGGATGGATGGGATATTGGGAAGGAATTCCTGGCTGGGAGGGTGGGCAGGCCCTGGCACAGGGTGCCCAGAGCAGCTGTGGCTGCCCCTGGATCCCGGGCAGTGCCCAAGGCCAGGCTGGAGCCCCCTGGGACAGTGGGAGGTGTCCCTGCCCATGGCAGGGGTGGCACTGGATGGGCTTTAAGGTCCTTCCCAACCCAAACCAGTCTGAGATTCTGGAATGATTCTGGGATTTGCCTCACCCTCCTGGCACAGCTAATTCATTATTCTAAAACCATCACCACTGTCAGAACCTGTGACGCTCAGAGGCAGGAAAGCAACCAGGCAGAGGCAGGGACTGCCCTTCTGAGCCATCAGCTCTCCCCTCCTTTTTCTTTAGGCTTTGTAAACCAATGATTGGAGTCATTAATTAACAGATTTGGGCCTGGCCACTCATCTGACCGGCCTGAGACCAAAGACCTGACTGTCAGCACAGAACATCCAGGCCCGCAGTCCGAGGAGGCTTTCACACAAAGACTGCTCTGTGCCGGCTGGGAACAGCTTTCCTCCTGGCTGTGACACAACCCCCAGCCCTGCAGGGATCCGCGAGGGAGCCCACAAAAGCCGAGGATTGTTCCCAGGCTTTGCAGGGCCACATCCCCGAGCGAAGGTTCTGCTGCCCAGCGCTGGGTTATCCACAGGAGGAGCCCAAAGCAGAGCCCGTTATTTAGGGTGGGCCACGCCAAGGGGAGCCCGAGCAGGGTCTGGAGCATAAATCCTGTGAGGAGCAGCTGGGAGAGGGGCTCAGCCTGGGGAAAAGGAGGCTCACGGGGCCCTCGTGGCTCTGCACAACTCCCTGACAGGAGGGGGCAGCCGAGGGGTCGGGCTCTGCTCGCAGGGAACAGGGACAGGAGAGGGAACGGCCTCGGGCTGGGGCAGGGCGGACATTGGCAAACTTCCTTCACTGGAAGAGTGGCCAAGCCCTGGACAGGGCCTGCCCAGGGAGGTCTGGGGTCCCCATCCCTGGAAGTGCTCAGAAAACGAGCGATGTGGCGCTTTGGGATGTGGGTTGGAGGAGGTGGAGGTGGGGACGGTTGCTGAGGGGACAGAAACTGTTGCAGCTTCTCCCCAGAAGGCGGCCGCTGCCTTCCCCTGCCATCCTCCCCTCCCCTGTACCCTTCCCGTTAGTCCCTTCTGCCCCAAAGGTGGAATTCCCTGGCATTCCCTGATCCCAGTGCACTCCCAGGAACCAGGAGCGCCCAAACTGCTCTGAGAGGTGCCTGAACTGAAGTTTTTTTGTGCAGCAGAATGCTGCCCTCTGCCTCTGAAGCTCAGAGCACTGCCGAGGCTCCAAAGGCATCCCAGAACCCCGGACTGGTTTGGGTTGGGAGGGACCTTAAAGCCCATTTTGTGCCACCCCCTGCCATGGCAGGGGCACCTTCTGCCACCCCAGGGTGCTCCAAACCCCGTCCAACCCGGCCTTGGGCACTGCCAGGGATGGAGCAGACACAGTTTTATATCATTTTATTATAAACGCTCTACAATTTGATACTGCACGGTATAATATTTATAGCAAGCCAAGCTACCCACAACTGTATTGATTTTAAGGTATGGATTCAACCTAAATTATACCTCGGAAAATCACGTTTTCTCCCCAGAATTATCATTAGTGCAGGAGCAGCCTCGTGCCTTCCCCCTGGACGTGCAGGATATTTATCAGTTTGTTTCTGCGAGGCAGATCTTCCCAAAGCTCCACGGGAGGCCCCAACTCACCGGTCTGAGGCGCGTGGCCATGGCTTGGGCGAGGCACTGTCCACCAGAATCCTTGAGAAAAGGGAGAATGCTGCTTTATTCCCAGTAAAATAACACACTTCCAGCTAGAGAAACCAAGGTTTGAAGCCGTTATGCTGATAGAAGGATGAAGAGAGGGGAGTGAACTCTCCCTGCTCCTCCGAACCAAATCAGCGACTGCAGGTGCCGGCCTGGCTCTTTTTATTTTCCTGAAACCCCTTTGGAGTTCCAAGGAATGAGCCGAGAAGGGGCAGGGTTGGTGCCTGTCCGCCTGGAACTCGGAGCTGCTTCGAAAGGGGGAGCACAGGGGGAGCCCCCCTCCAGCTGCTCCCTCTTCTGCCCCCGATCCCCTCACACCTCAGCCCTCTCCCCAATGCAGTTCATGAACTGCTCCATCTCCAGTTCCTCCCCCAGCTCCTTCAGCCCCATCCCACAGCCCCCCATCCTTCCCCCCACGGCCTTGAGGACCTCACCCACAGGCCCCGGGACCCTCCCCACTGGCTTGTTGTTGTTGTTGTTGTTCCCCAGAACCTCCTCCACAGCTCCCAGCTCCCTCCCCAGTGGCCCCAGGACCTTCCCACTTTCCCCCAGGACCTGGCCCGCGGACCCCAGGCCTTGTCCCACAGCCCCCAGGCCGCTCCCCGCTGCTCCCAGCACCTCCGCACCGCTGCCAGGACCTGCCAGGACCCGCCCGGACCCCTCTCACCGCCGCCGCCCTCAGGAAGCCCCGGCCACGCCCCCTCCTGCTCTCAGCCAATCAGCGCTGCGTCTCTCACCAGACCCCGCCCACTCCCTCCCGTTCCCGCCTCTTTCCCTGGGGCGAGCATCGCGCCATTCCGCTCCCGCTCGCTGATTGGTCCAAACCCTCCTCCCTCCC